>CM076399.1:75297-220905 GCA_038363315.1 Mugilogobius chulae | reverse complement strand
TTCTCTCGGCTTTTCTCTTTCTGCTCGGCGGGCTGCGTGCCGGCCCTCTGGTGGCTGGCTGCTCCCGTGCCTCTTCTCTGTGTCTGTCTGCGCTGGTCGGTTTGCGGGTTCTTCTTTCGGGTGGGCGTTCTTCACATTCGTTCTCTCCTCTCTCTCTCCTGGGGTTTTCTCGTCTCTTGACCACAGACCCGGATCGTCCCAGAATCACGTCCTCCACCTCCAGATGAACTCTTGTAAACTCAGATGTTTGTCTCACAAGTCACAGATCTGCACCGACTCTGTTTCATCTGTAATTCATCCATTTCTTCTGTTTATCTGAGTCTGAGCAGCAGATCTCCCTCTCCACAGAGACCTCCTGAGGCCTGGTCCTGGTCCTGGTCTGGTCCTGGTCCTGGTCTGGTCCTAGTCCTGGTCTGGTCTGGACCTGGACCTTCTCCTGATGGACACAAACCTCAGCAGACTGTCTCCATGACGACAGATACAATGAGCTTTAGGTCAGACTGAACTTTGTCTGAGAAACACTTTAGAAACAAACATTGAAGGGTTAACCTCAGACCTACAGGAGCAGCGGCTCTACTCTGAGCTCCTGCAGTCACTCACACACTCATGACAATAGGACAGACTCATGACCAGGTGAGAGTTGCTCGATACAGGTGGACAGTTTCCTGGTTCTCTCTGGACAGTTCCTCTCTAGACAGTTCCTCTCTGGACAGTTCCTCTATGGACAGTTCCTCCTCTGGACAGTTCCTCTCTGGACAGTTCCTCTCTGGACAGTTCCTCTCTGGACAGTTTCTCTCTGGACAGTTCCTCTCTGGAAGTTCCTCTCGATGGACAGTTCCTCTTGGACAGTTCCTGGTGGTTTTAGATTAGGTCAAACTAACCTTAGATCAGTTCAGTTCTTCAGTGTAAAAGGTTAAACTCAGACACAGACATGATTCTTTGACCTTTCCTTCATAACATGTTTGTGTTTGATTTAGAACTTTAGACCGACGTCAGAAGAGCTCATCAGGAGTTTGTGTTGTTCTGATTAAACTCTGTGAACTTTGGATCTGCACAAGAGTTTATGTTTGACTGAGATTCCTCCAGAGTCGGAGGCGTTTGGAGACTTTAGGAAACACGTGGCACTTTACAGACAAAAACAATCTGATTTTAATCTTATAAATGTGACGGAGAAAGAGTCTGGTCCTGGAGAGTGAAACCAAACACACCTGAGACAGAATCAAACATAAAACTGACCTGAGTCTGGAGCCCGGAGCAGACCTGAGACCGGACTGAGCCTCAGAGAGAGTCCCACGAGACAGAGTCCACACAAGATCCACACGGAAGACTGATCCTGCTTTAGACCTGGTTCAGTCCTGATTTAGACCTGGTTCAGTCCTGATTTAGACCTGCTTTAGTCCAGGTTAATCCAGGTTCAGATCCACACTGACATGTTTAAATCCAGGTTTAGTTCTGCTGCACAGATCCAGAGGAACTTATCTCATTCTGTAGTCTGGGTTTAGGCTTGATTTAGTCCAACTTTAGTCCTGGTTCAGTCCTGGTTTAGTCCTGGTTCAGTCCTGGTTAGTCCTGCTTTAGTCCTGGTTTAGTCCGGGTTTAGTCCGGGTTTAGTCCTGGTTCAGATCCTGCAGGTCCAGATGATAAAACAGATAAATCCAGTCTGGCACTGGACTTGGTTTAATCCTGTTGTGGTTCTTCAGACTTGCTCCAGCTGTTTCTCCTGAGTCCTGGTTTGGTCCTGGTTTAGTCCTGGTTTAGACCTGGTTTAGTCCTGCTTTAGTCCTGGTTTGGTCCTGCTTTAGTCCTGGTTTGGTCCTGGTTTGGTCCTGCTTTAGTCCTGCTTTAGTCCTGGTTTAGACCTGGTTTAGTCCTGCTTTAGTCCTGGTTTGGTCCTGCTTTAGTCTGGTTTAGTCCTGCTTTAGTCCTGCTTTAGTCCAAGTTCAGATCCGCGCAGACCTGTAGAAATCCTGTTTTAGTCCTGGTTTGGTCCTGCTTTAGACCTGGTTACTGTCCTGGTTTAGTCCTGGTTTAGATCCACGCAGACCTGTAGAAATCCTGGTTGAGTCCAGACTCCGGGTCAGACACATGGAGCAGTTCTCTCTCTCTCTGTCAGCTCTTTAACCCTTTCCTCGCTCTTCTTTCTCTAGTTTCTGTTTTCTCTCTCTCTCTCTGGTCTGTCCTCCCCCGCTCTTCCCTCGCTCTGACTGCTCTACACCCTCCTCTCTCTCTCTCCTCCCTCTGTTTCTCTCTCTCTCTAACCTGCTGCTGTTCTCATTTTTACCTCTCCTCTCTCTCTTTCTGGCTTCTCTTTCTCTCTTCAGTCTGTCCTCCAATGCTCTGTCTCTCTCTTTTCTCTGACTGCTCTACACTCTTCTCTCTCTCTCTTTGGTTTGTCTTCCACCGCTCTTCTCTCTCTCTCTCTCTCTCTCTTTAGTCTGTCTCTACTTTATAATTAACTCAAAACAAACAAATCAAACATAATTGGACCTGGACAAGACTTTGAACTTTAAAAACTCAGACTAGACCTGGACCTGGACTCAGACTAGACCTGGACCTGGACTCAGACTAGACCTGGACCTGGACTCAGACTAGACCCTGGACCTGGACTCAGACTAGACCCTGGACCTGGACTCAGACTAGACCCTGGACTGGACTCAGACTAGACCCTGGACCTGGACTCAGACTAGACCTGGACCTGGACTCAGACTAGACCTGGACTCAGACTAGACCTGGACCTGGACTCAGACTAGACCCTGGACCTGGACTCAGACTAGACCCTGGACCTGGACTCAGACTAGACCTGGACCTGGACTCAGACTAGACCTGGACCTGGACTCAGACTAAACCTGGACCTGACTCAGACTAGACCCTGGACCTGGACTCAGACTAGACCCTGGACCTGGACTCAGACTAGACCCTGGACCTGGACCCTGAGCTCTTGAGCCTCTGATTGTGACTCTGACCCTGCGTGAGAACAAGCTCTGCGCAGAAGCACAAGCCTGGAGTTTAGTAAATGTGCAGTTTGTGGATCTGTGTGTGTTTATCTACACAAAACTCTCAGTCGTTTGTGTTGTTCTGGTTTTATAAATGTGAGAAGGTTTATTTTGGGCCGATGACGTCACTCAGACCCAGAATGTTAAATAAAAAACAACAGTAAAGAATGATCTGAATCATTTGTTTTTCGTTTGTGCTTTCTTCTCTATAGAGGTTCTGCACTGACATCATTTTATTCCAAAAATGCTTAGCAACATTTAGAATGAGTGGCAAATCATTCAAATAATGTATTTCTTTGTTGTCATGGCAATGTCTTGTTGACTACAAGCTAGTTTGCTAACAAGTGATGATTTAGGATATTTTTACTGCAACAACGGATAAAAAAAAAACATCTTTTTAAGAAGAAAAAGGTAATAAGTTGTAACTGTGTCTGATCTCTGTGTCTGTGAGAAATGTGACAGAAGCTAAAGTCTTGTTTATGTTTTACTGTCACTGTTGACCTAATTTTCTCTGTTTACATGTCAGTTACAAACCCAGTGCTCAGTAGACTTGTTGTTGTAGTTTATTTTTCCTGTTTTATCTGTTTATTGAACTCTTACAAGAGAAAATGTCCTTTCTCTCATTAACTCTAATGCATCGTTGCCACTTAGCATGAACATTTAGAATGTGTGACGTCACCTGCAGAACCTCTATTCTTGTATGAATAGTATGACATCACTTCTGATTAGCTGCAGACGGAGGAAAACTCTAGAACTTTGCTCAAAGCAGCGACAGAACTCCAAAGCAGAAATAAACGACGGGTCCAGACGGAGTTCTCCTGTGACGGTCACACTTCAGGCTAAAGCTGCTGATCGTAACTGGAGTAAATCTGCCCAGCTGTTACGACCCAAAGGAGCCAAACATATTCAAAGGACACGACAAACAAGGGTTAATTTTTAACTTCTTTTATTTTTAAATTACGTTACTTTTAGGTTCTTCTTTCGATGTTGTTTGAGTTGTTTTTATTTATATAAAAGAAGTAATTTATTAAAAACCCTCCCGTGCCCAAAAATAAAGAAAAGTAAACAACTGAAAGGTGGACCTGGTGGGCCAGCCAAACAAACAAAAAGGTGCGGAACCGGGCCAACCCTGTACAGGGCCGTAGAAGCCGATTCCGACACCACTAACTAAGGAAAAAGTCCCAAAACCAACCCACTACCTGAATCCAAAAAAAGGCGAAAAATAGGACCACCGGTCCCACCAGGTCAAACAAAAAGCTAAGGCTAACAAAAAGCTACACCATGCCTGCGGCCTGCGAGCAGGTGAGAGTTGGGAGCGCGCGCGGCAGACAGAGCGCGCCCCAGGTTGCGTGGCTGGGCGGAGCTGAACAGAGCAGAGAGCGAGCGTAGGGCAGGCTGCCTTTTAAAGCCTCCCAGGCCACGCAAAAAAAAAAAAAAAAAAAAAAACTTCTTCTCCTTCAAAAAAGTAGGTAATAATGATAGAAGAATAGGCTAAAAAACAAATAGAAAAACGCCAACTCCTAACACCAGCACAAACGAAAAACAAATGATTCAGATCTTTGTCACTGTTTTTGAGCGATATTTAACATTCTGGGTCTGAGTGACGTCATCGGCCCAAAATAAACCTGATCATATTTATAAAACCAGAACAACACAAACGAAACACAAACGACTGAGAGTTTTTGTGTAGATGTGTGTTTGATGAACGGACAACTTCACCGAGGTGTTCATGCGTAGTGTTCATGCGTAGTGTTTATGTGTGTTGTTCATGCGTGTATATGCGTAGTGTTCATGTGTATTTATGCATGTTGTTCATGTGTATTTATGCATGTTGTTCATGCGTGTTTATGTGTGTTGTTCATGCGTGTATATGCGTAGTGTTCATGCGTGTTTATGCGTAGTGTTTATGTGTGTTTATGCGTAGTGTTCATGTGTGTTTATGCGTAGTGTTCATGTGTATTTATGCATGTTGTTCATGTGTGTTTATGCGTGTTCATGCGTGTTGTTCATGCGTGTTTATGTGTAGTGTTTATGCGTGTTGTTCATGCGTGTTCATGTGTAGTGTTCATGTGTAGAGTTTATGCGTGTTCATGCGTAGTGTTTATGCGTGTTCATGCGTAGTGTTTATGCGTGTTGTTCATACGTAGTGTTCATGCGTGTAATCAAAGAAGAGTCGGCGTCACATTTACATCTTTTATTAACGTCACTAGAACACAATCTTTACAGAAACAGAAGTTTTATTTGTGCTGAGCCAGACCGTTCAGCGCCGAGGCCACTTCATCACACGACATGTTCTCCAGAGACACGGAACGCTCCTGACCGTGGGCTGTAAACAAACAAACAAGTAAATAAACAAGTAAATAAACATGTTCTCTAGAGACACGGAGCGTTCCTGACCGTGGGCTGTAAACAAACAAACAAACAAACAAGTAAATAAACATGTTCTCCAGAGACACGGAACGCTCCTGACCGTGGGCTGTAAACAAACAAACAAACAAACAAGTAAATAAACATGTTCTCCAGAGAGACTGAACGCTCCTGACCGTGAGCTGTAAACAAACAAACAAACAAACAAGTAAATAAACATGTTCTCCAGAGAGACTGAACGCTCCTGACCGTGGGCTGTAAACAAACAAACAAACAAACAAGTAAATAAACATGTTCTCCAGAGACACGGAACGCTCCTGACCGTGGGCTGTAAACAAACAAACAAACAAACAAGTAAATAAACATGTTCTCCAGAGAGACTGAACGCTCCTGACCGTGGGCTGTAAACAAACAAACAAACAAACAAGTAAATAAACATGTTCTCCAGAGAGACTGAACGCTCCTGACCGTGGGCTGTAAACAAACAAACAAACAAACAAGTAAATAAACATGTTCTCCAGAGAGACTGAACGCTCCTGACCGTGGGCTGTAAACAAACAAACAAACAAACAAGTAAATAAACATGTTCTCCAGAGAGACTGAACGCTCCTGACCGTGGCTGTAAACAAACAAACAAACAAACAAGTAAATAACATGTTCTCCAGGAGACTGAACGCTCCTGACCGTGAGCTGTAAACAAACAAACAACAAACATGTAAATCCCCGAGCGCTGGAGAACATGCTGAAGATAAAACCGTGATCCAAACGTACACGCCTGTTGTCAGGGCAACAGATTAAAGAATAGTTTGTGTTTTTAGTGTAAAAGGTTTATAACTGAAATCTGTGTGAACTTTAGATACAGAACAAAACACTTTTATAAATCTAATGAGTCTCTGGTCGTTCTGCAGACGGCAGGAGTTCAGTCAAACCTGCTGATCAAAGATGGCGGCGCTGTGAGTCACTGGGGCTCGTAGCCATCATGGCCGTTAGCTTTAGCCTTGTGCTAGCTGCGCTACAGGCGCGAGGAGCAAGACGAGCTTGAGCTGAGTGGATCTGAGTGGATCTGAAAGCTCAGACCTGACCGTTCTGACCAATCAGAGCAGGACGTTCTGACCAATCAGAGCGGGACGTTCTGACCAATCAGAGCAGGAGTTACAGTGTGAGCAGCTGTAGTCGAAGCTAAAGCTTAAAAAGACGTTTTATACAAAACGAAAACTTTTTGAACCAGAAATATTTATAATGTACAACGAGGTCAGAACTGAGACAAAGTCCAACAGTTTTTAAATCTGTAGAAGATGTTTCTGCTGAACATGAGCAGTTTGTGTTTGTGTGGAGTCTTTCAGTCTGTAGAGGGACGTTCAGCTGCAGGACTAAAGGAGCGACACTGGAGCTGATTTACAACGGCTACAAGCAACAATGTCCTGTCCACAGAATAGAATAGATCCATGAGTTTTGTCCCGATGTTTCTCTCTTTGAGTTCAGGAGGCGTGGCCAGAGTTCAATAATTTTTGTTTCTGAGAAATATTTACTTTCACTGTGTCTGAACGTCCCCACTCGTCCCCCACTCGTCCCCACTCGTCCCCACTCGTCCCCTGTCCACTCCACAGTCCTGCCCTGGTCAGTGACTCGTTCATCTGGTCTTTGGACAAAAGTGTCTTTGGCACATTTAGCACATTTTTGGAAAGCTTGTTCCAATGTACCTTTATATAGAAAAAGACCAAAATCTCCAAAATACTTACTACTGGATCTCTGAACATTTACACAGATGTTGTCAACAAGAAAAGTCTGGAGCATGTCACAAACATACAATGAAGTATGTCTTTAATAGGGCCTCTGGAGGATAAGTTAATTTAAGTCTTTGAGCTTGTACAGTCAGTTTGTTTGAGGCACTGACAGCTTTTATGTGGACATGTCCAGAAACTAGAAGGCCTGAACTTTACAATGATGTATAACGATTGTGCACAGACATTAATAAACAGGGTGGTATCAGGTTAAAGTCTGCGGTTATTCTTACCGTATCGGGCCCAAAGCGTGGCTCGGACTCCGGAACATTCTCGGATTAAAATGGGAAAGTCTGGGTTGGATTTCTTCAGATTCACGTAATGATTCTCCACAAACTCTCTGAAAAAACAAATATTAGAGTTACAAACGTGTTTCAGTCGAGCCTCAGATACAGAATCCATTTGGACAGATTCAGACGTAGTTTTATTGTTTTTACTGTGAACGACTGAAGATCCAGCTGTTTTAATGCTTTAGTTCAGTTTATTAGCTCTGTTTTAGCTTTAGCCGTTAGCTTTTAGCATCCTTGACGTTTTAATAATATTTATAATATTTTATTTGTAGAACACTTTTCATACATGCTGCAACATTAAAGGGACTATACTCGACTGACTTAGAAACAGCACTGATGTCTTGTTAATGTGTCTATTCAGGTGGTAATTAGTCCGTCATGTCCTGTCTATGTCTAAAAAAAATACCATTTGTCGCCAACTTTTTCTGTTTTTGTTTTTAGCATTGTGGCTAACTGTTGTTAGCACTAACATGGCGGGATTAACCAATTCGAGTGTCGTTCCAGCGCATTTGTACAAGTTGGAAGTGGGAAATAGCCCAGTTCCCAGTTCCCTGGAACGCACCATAAGTGAGCCAATCATGTAGACTGAAGTAAGAAGCTTAAAATGAATTATTTCTGCTTGTTTACATTTTAAGAATGCACAAATCAGGTACAGTCCCTTTAAACTAAAAACTAAACTAATACAATAAAATATTATTAAAATTAAACTATTTCAGTCTGTCACACAGTAAGCACCGTAACTCTGCCCGGTGTTTCTCTCGGAATCTCCCCGGACACAGACACACTCTCTCCCCGCCTCAGACTCATTCTTCCCCGGACACACAGCCTCTCTCTACCCACCCTAAACACGTTCTATCCCCGGATATACAGCCTCTCCTTCCCCGCCTCAGACATCTCTTTCTCCGGGGAACTTAAACCCACCTCGCCCCCAGAACTCCCTCTCTTTCCCCGGACACACAGACCTCTCTCTCCCCGGACATAACCCTTTCTTCCCGGACACACAGACCCACCTCGCCCCCAGACTCCCTCTCTTTCCCCGGACATAAGCCTCTCTCTCTCCCCGCCTCAGACTCTCTTTTCCCCGGACACACAGACCCACCTCGCCCCCAGACTCCCTCTCTTTCCCCGGACACACAGACCTCTCTCTCCCCGGACATAACCCTTTCTTCCCGACACATAAACCTACCTCGCCCCAGACTCCCGGCGCTGCTCTGGCTCAGGTGAAGCCGAACTTCGCGCAGGTTTCGGGCCAAACTGGAGCCGAGAGTCCGGACCACAGACGCCGCCATGTTTGTTTTGAAGGACGCAGGACTGTGCGCATGCGCTTTGAGCTGCAGAGGAGCGCCACCATCAGGCCGCTCAGGGAACAGTGTAAAGTTGATCTATAATGATACAAACTTATGTAATTCAACACGAAGTTAGTTTTATGTGAGAAACGTTTGGGTTTTGTCTTGTAGCCTTTAATACAAAAGTAAAAACAGTCTAAGCTACAAATAAATCAGACTTAAATGACACGTTTTAAAAGATAAATAACTCGTTACATTGATATGATTCTCTTGTTTATGATTCAGACTCAGACTTTGGCTCGAAAGTGAAATGTTCTGAACTTGTGAGTGTTTTGTTTCCAGGAGACGAGATGTTTATGAAGCAGAGCCACGTCAGGGCAAAGGCTCGTGTTCTACTCATGGTTCTACTCCCCAAATCTGCCCCGGACCTCACACGTGACTCAGCACCACGCACACACACGACACGCACGCATGTACACCACACGCACCCACGACACGCACAAACAGACATGAACACACACCCTGCTGCTGCTGGAGCCAAGATCAGATCTAAACACATCTGGACCTGACCTCCTAACCCTGGACCTGATCTTTCTTTCTTTCTTTCTTTCTTTCTTTCTTTCTTTCTTTCTTTCTTTCTTTCTTTCTTTCTTCTTTCTTTCTTCTTTCTTTCTTTCTTTCTTTCTATAATGCCAAAGGGTTTAGGGTTAGGTTAGGGTTAGGCAAAGATGCTTGACCAGATTATAGCTAGAAAGCTCATTTCCATCTGCAGTCCTGAGAAAAGGCACAAGGCAGTAATAAGCAAATACACACTCACACATCCTCACACTCTCATTCATTCATCCCTATAACATAGTGTTGCCTAATGCCTAGTAAAAACTTCACAATTACAATATAATACAATATACATGATAGTAGCAGCACAATAATAAGGGACTTTAAGAAAAATATCAGTTAATTCATAATTCTTCTCATTTTTAAAATACTTATAATAACTTAATTACATTTCATTTTCATTTTAGGACCTGGATGGACATGACTCTGGACCTGACCCAGGACCTGGACCTGGACGAATCCCTGGACCTGCAGCGGCTCCGGTCTGGCTTTAATCAGACTCGTGACAGAAGAGGATGTTTCCACTGAAGGAGAAACATGTTTCAGACTCAGACTGACTCATGTGTTTTATTAAAGTCTTTTATAAACCTGCACAAGGACTCAGAGAAACGTTTATACATGTTAATATAACATGTATCTGATCACATGAATGTTATATTAACATGTATAAACTCAAATCAAACTGTTTCTCAGAAAAGTGTTTAATACATGTTTCATGAACATAAACATGTTTCTTTATCAAAGCGGCTCATTGTTACAAACATAAATGTGTTTATACAGATTTAAATGTGTTTTATTGTGAAACTGACTCATATTTGTGTCTCCAGCTGCTCCTTTGGATCCTGAGGAGATTCTGCAGAGCTCACAGCGTCCACACGAGGGCGACACACCAGAGGAGAAAGAGGGGGGGGGTCTTCAAAGGGAGAGAGAGAATAAAAAGAGAGAGAGATTCTGTGACTAAAACAGCAGAAGAAGCAGATGTGCTTAACAAGAGTCTTTGTAACGATGTGTCACAATTTAAATGATTGATCAGAACTAATCGATTATCAAAATTATCATCAGCTAATTTAGTCCTATAATTGTTCTGCCAAGAGTTTATTTTCAGTGACTCTAGTTTTCTAAACAATTAACAGATTAATCAAAGGAATAATCAAACTAATAATCAATCACCAAACTAATCAATCACCAAACTAATCAATCACCAAACTAATCAATGACCAAAATAACTGTTAGATTTAGGTTTAATTTGTGTTTTCTTGATTCTGTTTCTAAACTGTGCAGCACTGGAGTTTTCTCACTGTGGGACAAATAAAAACTCGTCTTAGATTTAGTTCAGACGCAGAAACAAAGGAAAGTTCATTTATAAAAGTGTCTGAGCTTTAGTCTTTTTATGTTTCACTGAGTTTTCACTAAAATAAAGAGTCATATTTCTCCTGATTCCCTCTGATTCCTCCTGTGTTTGTTTGTTTGTTTGTTTGTTTATTTGTCTGGAGTCCGGGAGGGCATCTGAGTGCGTCAGTGCAGTGCTCGGTCTGTCCACACAGGGGGCGCTCTCTCTCGGGACTGTACCGGAAGTCTGCTGCAGAACCAGTGTTTGTTTAGCCGTTAGCTTCAGTTTAGCCTCCGTCTGACGCTTTAAACTCAGAATCCCGGTTCCGTGAGAAGAACCGAGGCTTTAGTCCGGGTTTAGACCGAGACCAGACCGGACAGACCCGAGCCAGACCAGAACCAGACCGGAAACATGCCCGAGAGTGAGTGTTTTATGCGTTAGCTTCAGCGTTAGCCGTTATGCTAGCTCCGCAGTAAACACACTTTAGCCTCAAACATGTTTTATTTCACAGACTTTTGACCAGAAACAGCGGAGTTTGTGACTTTGAGACGCAGAAGTTTGATTTCAAACGTTTGTTTGGATTAAAACCTTTGTTTTTGTCTTTAAAAAGCCTCAAAAGTGACAGAAAATAAAGATTCTACAGCATAAACATGAATGTTGGATTTTAAAACCAAACGCAGCGTTAAAACACTTAAATATTTGTTTTTAGAATAAAAGTGACGTGAAGCCAGTTTACACTTCTAATCATTTCTATAATCGGTGTTTATTGAGTTTATAAATGTTCAGTTTGATTAAAATACGAATCTATTCTTGTGTGAAGTTTGTGTTGGAGCTTCACTAAAGTGTTATTAGAGCTAAATGTGTTTCCAAAGATAAACTACTGACTTATGTTTTGTGAAAAGTCTAAATTCTGTGAGAGAATCTGCTCCTGAATGTGAATTATGTTGTCACATTATTTATAACTTTTGAGACATTTGATTCAGGGAGAGAAAACTATCTTTATAATCCTGATTGTAAATGTTTATTCTGTGTTTTTCAGCGGAAAGTTACTCCAACCCTCTGGCTCCAGAAGGACACGATGTGGACGACCATCGCTCGGCTGCTCAGTGAGATTATTATATTTATTTGTCTTATAACAGCCTCATAACACCTCAAACACCAGCACACACAGTTCCCATTATTACACTGTTAATAACACTATAAACACTAATAGAACCTGAGTAATGACCATCGCTCTGCTGCTCAGTGAGAACAATATATTTATATACAGGGTTCGTACAGTCATGAAAAACCTGGAAAAGTCATGGAATTTGAAAATCCAATTTCCAGGCCCTGGAAAAGTTTTGGAATTTTACTGGGTTTGGAAAAGTTTTGGAAAACGACAAGAAACAGGGCTTGAGATAGACTAATTCTGTCCCGTCGTCAGCGTCTGTGCATACACGTAATTATTATAACTGCTAGTAAAAGAGCTTTAAATGCGCCACAGTTTATTTAAGTGAGCGTCGCTCGCTCCAGCCTGCTGCATCTCTCTCTCTCCTCAGCAGAGCGGAGGGAGGAGGCTGATGCTAGTTCGGCTGCTGTGCGTGTTCCGTCCACTCCTGTCTGTTGTTTGGCTCAAGGTGCTCCACACTTGTGACCCACGGGAATAATGATCCAGGATTCATCTTATTTTGCTCACATTTGAGTTTTTAAGTAAAGGCATTACGCGCGAGCACACGCGGTACCGCTAGCCAATGCTGCGTTAGCTTCTATCAAAACTTTTTCCGAGTTTTTCAAACGGCTTCGTGCGACTCATTTGAGCAGCAGCTTTGTTACTAAATGCGCTAAAACTCTTCTACACTAACTCCACATCGTGTCCAGATAGAAGACAGTTTGTGTAAGAGTTAACAGAAGCTAACCATGATGCTAAATCAGCTAAAGTTAATCTGATGTGCTGCTGCTGTATTGCACCTGGTTTACCTGCCTCTGTCACACAAGCACAAATAAAAACTAATCCTACTAGGCTGCTGTCAAATATTATGAAATGTTATTATTCAGGACTTTATATTAAGTTAGTTCAGTAGATAACCACACATTTTATTCAAATACTTTTAATTAGGTTTAAAGATAACACAGAAATGTCAAGGTAAAATGGAAAAAATAATTTGCTAGTATTCTAATTTAGAAAGATTCTATAATCTTTAGCAATATTAGAAGAAAAGCACTGAAATGACGTCACAAATTACATACTTCCATATCTTATAGCTAAATTTGTATTATCTTTTTAATAAACTAGCTGATATGTCAAGAAATTTGGTACACAGTCACACTCTGTGTACAAATAAAAACATTTTCTGTTGAAATCAGACTATATTGTAACTGACCCAAGTTTAGAACATTTTCATTTGTTATGTATATTTAGAAGTGAAATTAATATATTTAGGCCTTAATAAGTTAATGAAAATAACTTTAATTGAAACGTATGTGTGAATAAGTCATGGAAATGTTGACAATTGTTTTGGAAAAGTCATGGAAAAGTCATGGAAAATCATAGCATACAATCTGTACGAACCCTGTATATATGTTCTTCAGATTATACATGTATTAACACCGTAAACACTTATTCAAACTCTACAACCTTTAATCTGCTGCTCAGTGAGATTATTATGTTTATATATTTATCTTATAACAGCGTAACACCTGAACACCAGCACACAGTCCACATGAGTGAGATTATTACAGTTCTGTACATGATAGACTCTAATAAAGACTGACACATATTTACTGTAGTTACAGATGTTTAGAACTGCACAATTCATCTAAAGCTAGGATCTCCAACCAGCAGCTCTCCAAAGGATTTAGAAACATACAACTGATGCTTTATAAGTTAAATTTTAATTATTACATGTTTATTTTTACTGTAATTATATCTTTAGATGCTTAACTGTGCCCACTTCTAAATAGATACTGACTAAATGTTCATATATTCCTCTTAACTCGGCCACAGTTCAGTTTTTGGTCGTCGCTAACAGTCGTAACTCACTGTAGTTTTCAAAGTAGTTCTGCTGGAGAAAAAGGTTGGAGACCCCTGATCTAAATTAAATAGAAAAAAACACAACAGCAAATTTTCTTCACAAACAACAAAATAAAAATAGTTTATTTTGTACAAACATGTTTTAAATAGTGATTCATTCATTTATTTATGTCGGTTCATTTTCATATTTAATTTTTTCAATTCTAAACACAATAAACATTCTGAACTGAATTCTCTTTATACAACAGAAACAGATCTTTTCCCCAAACGAAGCAGCTCCACTTTAGTTTGTCTGTGGACACTTTTCCTGACGCACAGATGCTTGAACTGTTTCTGGACTTTTGTGTGTTTGATGTAGAACAGCTTTGGAACTGAGCCAGTTTTACATTTGTGATCAAACATACACAAGTTATATTTATTATTATTTTGTTTGTTTTTCCAGAGCCAAACTCACCAACGATGACTTTAGGAAACTCCTGATGACTCCCAGAGCGGCTCCGTCCTCCGCCCCGCCCTCCAAGACCCGCACACATGAGTAAGTCTGATTCTGAGGGGCGGAGCTAACGTCTGCCCCGCCCTCCAAGACCAGGACACATGAGTAAGTCTGTGAGGGGGCGGAGCTAACATCTGCCCCGCCCTCCAAGACCAGGACACATGAGTAAGTCTGTGAGGGGGCGGAGCTAACGTCTGCCCCGCCCTCCAAGACCAGGACACATGAGTAAGTCTGTGAGGGGGCGGAGCTAACATCTGCCCCGCCCTCCAAGACCAGGACACATGAGTAAGTCTGTGAGGGGGCGGAGCTAACGTCTGCCCCGCCCTCCAAGACCAGGACACATGAGTAAGTCTGTGAGGGGGCGGAGCTAACGTCTGCCCCGCCCTCCAAGACCAGGACACATGAGTAAGTCTGTGAGGGGGCGGAGCTAACGTCCGCCCCGCCCTCCAAGACCAGGACACATGAGTAAGTCTGTGAGGGGGCGGAGCTAAGGTCTGCCCCGCCTCCAAGACCAGGACACATGAGTAAGTCTGACTCTGAGGGGCGGAGCTAAGGTCTGCCCCGCCTCCAAGACCAGGACACATGAGTAAGTCTGACTCTGAGGGGCGGAGCTAAGGTCTGCCCCGCCTCCAAGACCAGGACACATGAGTAACTAGGCTTGTTTAAGCAGCAAAAATCTCCGCCTGGATTGCGGACGAGAGTTGACGGATGACGCTGAGGGAGAAATCTGAAAGACACCGTGGACACTTCTCCAGCGCGAGAACTGCCAGAGCCTGAGATCAGTGTTGTACTGAATAAAACCACAAACATCTGTGTAAATGCTCCTGTTTCCCTCACACACCTTGAACTGACAAGGATATCACCAGAGCAATAAATAAAGAGCTGAAAACTAAAGTTTCTACACTTGAGCTGTATCTATAAAGAAATGACTTTCAGCTCATCAGTGTCACATTAATAATGCTGTCAATGTTGTACAACATCCTGAGACTTTTCTGTCAGATTTGAAGTCTCTGTGATGATACAAAAGTAAACTGAAGAGACGAGGAGAGAGGAGGAGGAACTGCACAGCGTCACGTTTCTGATCCAAACAGATCTGATCCAATCAGCTGTCAGTCCACGCGTGTTCACTGCACTTCATTTCCCAGCATGCACTTGGGTTTTGTAGTCATGCAGGCGGTGCATTTGCTTTTTTCTGGATTCACCGACGACGACGGCGCCTGCACTCGGATTGATCTCTCGAGATTACCGGGACCTACGTAGCGCTGTCGTCAGACCCCGACCCCCCTTACCGCCTGCACCACCTCGTCTGTCTTCACCGCCTGGCTCTGCTTAAACAAGCCTATTCTGTGAGGGGGCGGAGCTAACGTCTGCCCCGCCTCCACCAGCAGAGACATGAGTAAGTCTGTGAGGAGCGGAGCTAACGTCTGCCCCGCCTCCACCAGCAGAGACTTGAGTGACTGATGAGTCTGACCTGAAGCACAAACTTCCACTAGATCTAAACTTTATTTAGTTAAAACTGTTGTTTAAGAAAGTCTGACCTGAGGAAGAAGAGCAGCGTCGTTTTCAGTCAAAGCAAAATCACATCTGTCCCCGGTTAATGTGACTTCTGCTCTGAATGTTCACTTATTCATGATTATCACATTATTGATTATTACATCTGATTTTATTTAATACTGAATAATTACTGTTTAATAAAGCTTGTGTGTGTTTTTCCAGAATGCCGCGGGATTATAACGAGGACGAGGATCCGGCCGCTCGAAGGAGGAAAAAGAAAAGGTCAGAACATCTTCACATCTGATAAAATCATCTTATTTAATATAATAATCCCAGTGAAACATGGATTCAGAGATTATTATTTCCACTGTTGTTACACTCAGCTTTAACAGCAGCAGATATGTTCAGATGTTATTTAGTATTTCTACAGTTGTTGCTCTAAACTCCCACAGCAGATGTTGAATGCATTAATTATGTATATTCTGTATATTTCTACAGTTATTACGCTAAGCTCCGGCAGCAGGAGATATGTTCAGATGTTTTGTATTATTTCTACAGTTGTTGAATGTTAATAATCTGTATTTCCACAGTTATTATGCATGAGTAATGTTAATAACCTGTACTTCCACAGTTATTATGCGAAGCTCCGGCAGCAGGAGATGGAGCGGGAGCGAGAGTTGGCAGAGAAATACAGAGACCGAGCTCGAGAACGACGAGACGGAGTCAACAAGGATTATGAAGAGACAGAACTCATCAGCACCACGGCTAATTATAGGGCTGTGGGGCCTACGGCTGAGGCGTGAGTCCTACTGAGCCTACACCAAAGCCTATACACACTACAGCCTACAGCAGAACCTACTGCACCTACACACTACACCAAAGCCTAGACCCTAATACACCACCCAAACCCCACACACACACAACCACAGCTCATTACAGAGCTGTAAGGCCTACTGCTGAGCCTACAGCAGAGCCTACACCCAAACCCCACATACACACTGCTGATCTACTGCTGAGGCGTGAGTCCTACAGAGCCTAAAGGTCATTGTCAGAGTTTCTTGACGAGGTGGTCCATGTGCTCCAGCTCAGCTCATTGTAAAAACTCCTGTTTCAGTAAAACTCGACCTGAGCGACTCAAACGTGTTCACCTAAACTCCTGAGCCAGACACAGTTTAGTTTAGTTTGCATTTAACACGAGAAAGTTTCTTGTCACAACTCAACAAATGCTTCCATTTGTACAACATCCTCCCTAAACCCTAAAGCGTCTGATTAAAATGTCTGTTTCAGAGATAAATCTGCGGCGGAGAAGCGTCGGCAGCTCATCCAGGAGTCTAAGTTCTTGGGAGGTGACATGGAGCACACTCACTTGGTGAAAGGTCTGGACTTCGCTCTGCTGCAGAAGGTACAACTTTTAATCTGTTTAAATATATTTATTTATATTTGTATTTAATTATCTAATGTTTGTGTTTGTGCCAAAGGTTCGAGCTGAAATCACCAACAAAGAGAAAGAAGAAGAAGACCTGATGGAGAAGGTCCAGAAGGAAGTCAAGTACGGCTCTTTACTGTCGTTTATCTGTGGAAACTTACGGCTCTTTACTGTCGTTTATCTGTGGAAACTTACGGCTCTTTACTGTCGTTTATCTGTGGAAACTTACGGCTCTTTACTGTCGTTTATCTGTGGAAACTTAGGGCTCTTTACTGTCGTTTATCTGTGGAAACTTACGGCTCTTTACTGTCGTTTATCTGTGGAAACTTACGGCTCTTTACTGTCGTTTATCTGTGGAAACTTACGGCTCTTTACTGTCGTTTATCTGTGGAAACTTAGGGCTCTTTACTGTCGTTTATCTGTGGAAACTTACGGCTCTTTACTGTCGTTTATCTGTGGAAACTTACGGCTCTTTACTGTCGTTTATCTGTGGAAACTTACGGCTCTTTACTGTCGTTTATCTGTGGAAACTTACGGCTCTTTACTGTCGTTTATCTGTGGAAACTTACGGCTCTTTACTGTCGTTTATCTGTGGAAACTTACGGCTCTTTACTGTCGTTTATCTGTGGAAACTTAGGGCTCTTTACTGTCGTTTATCTGTGGAAACTTACGGCTCTTTACTGTCGTTTATCTGTGGAAACTTACGGCTCTTTACTGTCGTTTATCTGTGGAAACTTACACGGGAATCCCACATCCTGCATATCCGCTGCGCAGCGCTGCACCACAGAACACCTCCGATTTTGTGCGCAAAGCCTCTCCTACTGGATGCATGTTTTCCCCGCCGGGCTGCGCTCCGCCAGGCTGCGAAGCCTCGAGAGGCACGAGAAGAGCATGCGCGGAGAGGACAAGTTTATGAAATAAAAGTTTTAAATTAAAGCCAAAATAGCTCTTTATTGTGCAGCAGGAGTGCAAAAAACGGCCGTGTTTGATGGGATCGCTCTTTGGCTCTCTTCACATGAGTTTACGTGTGTTTTCTCTCCCACGAGGGCAAAAGCATTACGTGAATAAGTCCGATAAAAAGTATTCTCCTGTCAGTGTTTAAGGGACATAAAGTGAAAGTTTACAGCAGACTGAGTTAAACTGGCAAAGCAACTATGCATATAAAGATTAAATACAAGTGCTGTGATCAAAATAAAGTCCGTGCCTAGTGTTTTTACCTTGAAATTCCTGACGTAGTTCACGTTCTGTTTCCTGTTTGGTGCGCTCTGATCTGTGGAACTTGATCAGGTCGGACCTGGGCGCAGAAGATTTTACCGTTGATCCGCAATTTTGTCGGACGGCGTTGGAAGGACGGAGCTGAGGCGCAGCCCTGCGCAGCGCAAATGCAGGATGTGGAACGTACCTCATTCATTACAAAGGCAGCGCAATTGCTGCGAAGGTCGTAGCACTGCGCAGCGCAGCGGATATGCAGGATGTGGAATCAGCCCGTTACGGCTCTTTACTGTCGTTTATCTGTGGAAACTTACGGCTCTTTACTGTCGTTTATCTGTGGAAACTTACGGCTCTTTACTGTCGTTTATCTGTGGAAACTTACGGCTCTTTACTGTCGTTTATGTGGTAGTTTACCTCATTAATGTGGTAGTTTACCTCATTAACGTGGTATTTTACCTCTTTAATGTGGTATTTTACCTCATTAATGTGGTATTTTACCTCTTTAATGTGGTAGTTTACCTCATTAACGTGGTAGCAGGGCTCCCGCGGAGTCTTAAAAAGTCTTAAAAAGTCTTAAATTTGAAAAGGGAAATTTAAGGTCTTAAAAAGTCTTAAATTTGTCAAAATGAGGTGTTTAGGTCTTAAATTTGAAGTGGCTTTTTTAAGACCTTGTATTTGGAGCAGATTTATCAAAGTTAAATGAAGAATGTGCGTGTTTGTGTCAGAGAAGTTGTATTTGCTGTGATGCCCGTCATGTAAACGAAGCTCAGATGGAGCGACAGCGCATACAGAGGTGCGTGGAGCAGAGCGCCTGAGCTCACGGTTAGCTTAGCACCAATCGCCTCACAACTCTGGGATTAAACAAGAACTGTTCAACTTGGCCAAAGGAAAAGCATGTTTCACTGAGCGAGTGAGTTTTAAGGTAAGCTCACAGCGCTTTAATTCGGGCTGAAAATTACTTGACTTTACCATTGCTAGCGCTGCAGATGCTGCGCGTAACGTGCCGTATTCACTGCGTGCATTCCGTAAATTATCTTTATTTATATAAGTTGTGCGATAGTTCGTGTACATGTGGTGAAAATATCAGTTTTTAAATCGCCGCGTGCACAAAAAACTTTTCACTTATTTCCGCGTTAGCTTCAAGTTGTTTGCCGCTGTGTTCCATCCACATTTACGCGTGTGCGTAAATGTGGATGTGTGTAGCCTGGCTTAATGACAGCAGCACAGAATCTGCGAGGTGTGATGAGTTTCGGGACACGTGGGACAGGATTTGGGATTCGGGACACATGGGTGAATTTCGGGACGTCTGGTCACATAAATCTGGCCACTGCAGATGAGCGCAGTGAAAGAGACAGGTGCAGCACCTGTCTGTGATCATGTGACAGGTGAACTGCATCAAATAGGAACAACTATCTACAAATATTATTTGTAGATAGTTGTTGAAATGTATGTAATTTTGTGAGCCAATAAATAGTGTGTATATGACAAAACAAAAAATAATATAGTTGTATTATTTTTTTATTTATTAGATATTTATTTTTTGTCACAAAAATTATGTTTTTAAACGTGCACGTGGTCTTAAATTTTGCTATGCAAGGTCTTAAAAAGGTCTTAAAAAGTCTTAAATTTTGTTATAGAAGGTGTGCAGGAACCCTGGGTAGTTTACCTCATTAACGTGGTAGTTTACCTCATTAACGTGGTATTTTACCTCTTTAATGTGGTATTTTACCTCATTAATGTGGTAAACTACTACATTAATGTGGTAGTTTACCTCATTAATGTGGTAAACTACTACATTAATGTGGTAGTTTACCTCATTAATGTGGTAAACTACTACATTAATGTGGTAGTTTACCTCATTAATGTGGTAACTACTACATTAATGTGGTAGTTTACCTCATTAACGTGGTAGTTTACCTCATTAATGTGGTAGTTTACCTCATTAATGTGGTAGTTTACCTCATTAATGAGGTAAACTACCACATTAATGTAGTAGTTTACCACATTAATGAGGTAAAATACCACATTAAAGAGGTAAAATACCACATTAATGAGGTAAACTACCACATTAATGTGGTAAACTACTACATTAATGTGGTAGTTTACCTCATTAATGTGGTAGTTTACCTCATTAATGTGGTAAACTACTACATTAATGTGGTAGTTTACCTCATTAATGTGGTAGTTTACCTCATTAATGTGGTAGTTTACCTCATTAACGTGGTAGTTTACCTCATTAATGTGGTAGTTTACCTCATTAACGTGGTAGTTTACCACATTAATGTGGTAGTTTACCTCATTAACGTGGTAGTTTACCACATTAATGTGGTAGTTTACCTCATTAATGTGGTAGTTTACCTCATTAACGTGGTAGTTTACCACATTAATGTGGTAGTTTACCTCATTAATGTGGTAGTTTACCTCATTAATGTGGTAGTTTACCTCATTAATGTGGTAAACTACTACATTAATGTGGTAGTTTACCTGACTTTACTGACGTTGATCAAACCTATTAAACATCATTAGTCGTGTCAGGATCATAAACAGACTCAGTGTTGGAGGTTTTGTGTTTGTTCTGTTTTAAATTATGACATCACAGTTAACGCAATAATTAAAAGCTTTATTAATACTTCTGTTCAGAATGTTGTTCAATGATACGGAGGAATAATTCAGAGAGAACATAAGTCATATTGTTGTGTTTGTGTTTCAGGAAAGAGGTGGAGCCGGAGGAGAAGATGGAGTTTAAGACTCGACTGGGTGAGAAATAAACAAAAACAACATTTGAAAGATAAAAAGAAATCAGGAGAAACAGGTTGTCAGGTCACGTCTGCTCGTTAGTTTTAAATCATTATGTGATTATTAAAGATTAATACAGACACCATCTGAGAGTCGAGAAACGTTACCTTCTCAGCCTGGATGTACACAGACTGCGAGATCGGGTCCCGCAGAACTTAGAAAGTGCTTCAAACCAATGCGCCCACGTACACGGGCCTCTGAGGAGTGTGGGAGCCATGCAGGTCTGCGGAAAGAATCCAAATGAAGTCTATTTTTCCTGCAGCGGTCTGATGCGGCTTTTAATTCATTATATGAGCATTCTCACGGGAATCTATGTGAATCCACGTGGCTTTGGACAAACCAGACCACAGGGACAGCATCTGTAACAAGCACTTTGTAAGAAACCCACACGTGTCCCGACCCGAACTCACAGTCAGTGAACATCCAGGGTCAGCCTAAAGTGCTGTAGCAGTTCTAACTAGATACTTCTGCAATGGCTGAAGCCATTGCGAGTGACTGCTTTTGATGCGAGGTGGAAATGGTACAATTGTACAAAGTACAAGTACTACAAAGTACTGCAAACTCTGCAAAAGTACAAGTGATACAAGTACTGCAAGTAAAATTGCAACTGATAGAGCTGCAATAAATACAAAGCTGCAAAAAAAAAGGCTGTAAAAAGACAAAAGACACAAAAAATACTACTGCCAAAATATTCCCATTATAATTGATAGGAAAAATTCCACATTGAGCTTTAATTTTTACAAAAACTACAAAAGTTATGAATACCAAAAGTGATGCCAATCATCTACAAACCAAACACAAAAAAGTTAGAACACAAAAATGTGACCTGTGAAAATCGATGAAAATTGTCTATAATAATAATAATACAATATAAAGAACTACAAGAGCAAATAGTGACTGCGTAATACAAATTACGCAGTCACTCAATAATACTGTGGTCATAACAACAGTAATGCTGCGTTCAGACCGAAGTGTCCAAAGTGTCCAGTTTACACGTTAAATCAATATAAACCTGTGTCTTGAGGCGTCCAGAGAATTAGTGTCTAGTGCGCTCAAATTCTGTTGTTCAGTCGTCTGCTGACGATGCGTTATGTTCGTAGACCTGCGTCAAAATTCACTTCAACGCTGGCCGCTCTGAACGCAGCATAACAGAGTGTTGTTATGTCTCAGTCTGTTGTTACGTCTGTTGTTACGTCCAGGCAGGAACATCTACAGGGTGGTGTTCCGTTCGGGTCAGTCTGAGAGGAACGAGTTGTTTCTACCTGGGAGAATGGCCTATGTGGTGGATCTGGACGACGAGTTCATCGACACCGACATTCCCACTACGCTGATACGGAGTAAAGCCGACTGTCCCACTATGGAGGTAACTACACCTACAACTACACCTGAACTACGCCTGAACTACACCTAAAACACACCAAAACAAGACCTCTCTGCATAACACACACAAAACACTACTCTGATCCGGAGTAAAGCCGACTGTCCCACTATGGAGGTAACTACGCCCGAACTACACCTGAGCTACACCTACAACACCTGAACTACACCCTAAACTACACCTACAACACCTAATTTACACCTGAACTACACTTAAAACACCTGAACTACACTCAAACCACACCTAAACCTAACCCAAACACTAAACCCACGCTACTCGGAGTAAAGCTGATTGTCCCACTATGGAGGTAACTACACCTGAACTACACCTGAACTACGCTTGAACTCCACCTGTTTCAGACTAATGTAGGGTGACCAGACGTCCCTGTTCACTGAGACAGTCCTTATTCTGAGCGTTTGTCTCATGTCCCAGTAAATGTCTCCAAAGACTCTTATATGTCCCAGTTTTACACAAGACACGACCTGTTTGTCCTGATTTTAACCACTCTGACACTTTCCTACAGCGAAGGAAGGAATATAAAGTTATTTCTTTTGTCAAAATAGAGACATCTGTGTTTGAAAACGACAAAAACAGTTTGCAGTGACAGAAGTTATACACGTGAGAGTGAATGAGCCTTGGACTGACTAAGTGCAGAAGAAAACACTTATTTACCTGAATGTTCATTACCCTCTGAGTGTCCCAGTTTGTACTTTTGAAAATACGCTCATCCTAGACTAATTCTCTCTTAGTTTATGTTCTGTTCTGTGTCGTGTGTTTCAGATGAAAATTATGTGTGTTTCAGATAAATATTGTGTGTGTTTCAGATGAATATTTAGTGAATATTTTGTGTTTCAGGCTCAGACGACTCTCACCACCAACGACATCGTGATTTCCAAACTGACTCAGATCCTGTCGTACCTCAGAGCAGGAACCAGGAACAAGAGGCTGAAGAAGAAGGACAAAGGTCAGGCCTGCAGCAGCCTACAGCCTATTCACTAAACCCTACTCACTACAGACTACACACTACAGAGGACACATGTGACTCACTTTTCTGTGTTTCAGGTAAACTGGACGACAAACGAGCTCCAGAGGCCGACCTCAGGTGAGTCCTGGTTCAGACCTGTTTTAGATCTGATTTAGACCTGGTTCAGACCTGGTTCAGTCCTGTTTTAGTCCTGTTTTAGACCTGATTTAGACCTGGTTCAGAACTGGTTCAGACCTGGTTCAGACCTGTTTTAGACCTGGTTCAGACCTGTTTTAGACCTGTTTTATGCTGCGTTCACGCAGGACAGCTTATTTGCATCACAATTCACCTAAACACGCGTACAATTTCGTCAGTTATTTATGCTGTTGACGCCTCAATAAACTTCTAAACTGCTCTGACGCTTCAAGTCTTTGGTGACAAAAAGACACTTAAACACCCCAAAGCGCTTCTTCGAGCTTCTGCCTGTTTGCAGCTTTGTTTGCTCTAGGACAGATCACTGAGAGAGAGAGAGAGAGAGAGGCTTGTTGCATTTATAAAATGTAACTTTCTCCTCTTCCAGACAGTGTCCTTTTACTGTCTCCGTCCTCGGCTCCTCCCGTCCTAAAGCAGGTTTAAACATTTGTAATACATCCATGTGAGGCGTTGTCAGTCCAGATCATGTCTCGTGTTTGTCGTGTCTCCAGATTTTCAAAGCAACGAACGGCCAAATCTTTGAAAAAAGCCCCAAACAAGCCACCTTTCGTTAAAAAAGTGATTAAAGACTTGAGTAAACAGTCGTCCTTTCCTCTTGGTGTGAGAGAACAACATGTCACATGTCACAGGAGTGGAGTCTCTGATTGGCTGACGCCGACTTCCAACGTGTGAAAGATGGATTTTCCCAACTCCTGCGGCCGCCGCAGCTTCGAGCTTCCAAACCGCAAGACGCCAAGTTTTCAGACGGCTAAACGCGCCGCAAATACGCTTGAACGCTCAAGACGCGGGTTTACATTGACTTAACATTGAAAATACACGCCAAGACGCTGTCCTATGTGAACGCACCATTAGACCTGGTTCAGACCTGGTTCAGACCTGGTTCAGACCTGGTTCAGACCTGGTTCAGTCCTGGTTCAGACCTGGTTCAGTCCTGGTTCAGTCCTGGTTCAGTTCTGGTTCAGTCCTGGTTCAGACCTGGTTCAGACCTGGTTCAGTCCTGTTTTAGACCTGATTTAATCCTGGTTTAGTCTTGGTTCAGTCCTTGTTCAGACCTCTTTTAGACCTGGTTTAGACCTAGTTAAGACCTCAGACGTGTCTCTAATCCTCCTGCTTGCTGATGTTTTAGTATTTTCGAGGACATCGGAGACTACATCCCGACTTCGTCCAAGTCCAGAGAGAAAGAGCGTCACCGAGAGCGAGAGAGGGAAAGAGAGAGGGAGAGAGAGAGAGAGAGGGAGGAGAAGAGTCGCCACAGTTACTTCGATAAACCACGAGGAGGCGCCGACGAGCAGGTCTGACTCTGACTCTGGTTTAGATCTAAACTAAACCCATGTTTGTGTAAATGTTAGTCTGACATGTTCTTCCTGTTTGTGTTTGTGTTTCAGGCTCTGGAGGTGGACTCAGGTGAGACCCAGGACCCGGACTTGACCTCACGACCTCTTGACCTCTCATGCTCCTAAAGTGTCTGAAAGTCTTGTCTCTGCTGCAGGTCCTGGTTCAGTTCGAGATCAGATCAAACTCATCAACGAGAAGTTTTCTGGAGCCGCCGGACCTCAGTGGAACCAAGAAGCATATCCTTTATTTAGACCTGGTTTAGTCCTGGTTTAGTCCTGGTTTAGTCCTTTATTTAGACCTGGTTTAGTCCTTTATTTAGACCTGGTTTAGTCCTTTATTTAGACCTGGTTTAGTCCTTTATTTAGACCTGGGTTAGTCCTGGTTTAGTCCTGCTTTAGTCCTGGTTCAGACCTGGTTCAGACCTGTTTTAGTCCTGGTTTAGTCCTGCTTTAGACCTGGTTTGGACCTGGTTCAGACCTGGTTTAGACCTGTTGTAGACCTGGTTTAGTCCTGGTTTAGTCCTAGACCTGGTTCAGTCCTGTTTTAGACCTGGTTTAGTCCTTGACAGTCTCACTGGTTCTCGCAGAGACAGTAAGGAGCAGCTCGGAGATTTCTTTGGAGGATCAAACTCTTACGCCGAGTGTTACCCAGCAACGTAAGAATCAAACCCTGAACCCTCTGGTGACAGGGCAGAGTGTCTAACCCCCTGTGCCACACTCACACACTTGTTTGTTGTTGTTTACAATGTTGTTTACTCATTGTTTTGTCGTTGTTTTGTCTCAGGATGGACGACTTGGCCGTGGACAGTGACGAGGAAGTGGACTACAGTAAAATGGACCAGGTGAATACACTTCCCATCAGCCTCTGGGCCGATGACATCACTGCTCTGGGCCGATGACGTCGTCGCTCTGGGCCGATGACGTCGTCGCTCTGGGCCGATGACGTCATCGCTCTGTGCCGATGACGTCGTCGCTCTGGGCCGATGACGTCGTCGCTCTGTGCCGATGACGTCGTCGCTCTGGGCCGATGACGTCGTCGCTCTGGGCCGATGACGTCGTCGCTCTGGGCCGATGA
Source organism: Mugilogobius chulae (assembly GCA_038363315.1). Lineage (NCBI taxonomy): Eukaryota > Metazoa > Chordata > Actinopteri > Gobiiformes > Gobiidae > Mugilogobius > Mugilogobius chulae. The sequence goes on along the minus strand of CM076399.1, from coordinate 194,845 downwards.
CGTCGTCGCTCTGGGCCGATGACGTCGTCGCTTTGGGCCGATGACGTCGTCGCTCTGGGCCGATGACGTCGTCGCTTTGGGCCGATGACGTCGTCGTAATGACCTCATCATAATGACATGGTGCTGTTGTGTTTCAGGGGAATAAGAAAGGTCCTCTGGGCCGATGGGACTTCGACACTCAAGAGGAATATTCAGATTATATGAACAACAAGGAGGCTCTGCCCAAGTGAGTATCACAGCCTACTGCAGCCTACAACAGCCTATAACAGCCTACAACACCCACACCTACACCTACACCCACTGCAGCGTAACCACTACACCTAACACTAATCTAACACCTGAGCAAGAAAATTCAGATTATATGAACAACAAGGAGGCTCTGCCCAAGTGAGTATCACAGCCTACTGCAGCCTATAACAGCCTACAACAGCCTACAACACCCACACCTACACCCACTGCAGCGTAACCACTACACCTAACACTAATCTAACACCTGAGCAAGAAAATTCAGATTATATGAACAACAAGGAGGCTCTGCCCAAGTGAGTATCACAGCCTACTGCAGCCTATAACAGCCTACAACAGCCTATAACAGCCTACTACAGCCTATAACAGCCTACTACAGCCTATAACAGCCTACTACAGCCTATAACAGCCTACTACAGCCTACTGCAGCCTACTACAGCCTACTACACCCACACCCACGGCCTCCCGATGAGCACTCACTAGAACACATGATCACATGAACATGTTTGTATTAAGTCTGTAATTCTCTGGTTCATGTGACGTGTGTGTTTTGTATATTAAATCTATTAAATCTGACGTGTGTGTGTTTCTGTTCAGGGCGGCGTTACAGTGTGTGTGTTGTGTGTTTTGTGTGTTGTATCTGATGTGTGGGTGTGTGTTGTACTTGTGTGTGTGTTTTGTGTGTTTTATTTGATCTGTGTGTGTGTGTTTCTGTTCAGAGCGGCGTTCCAGTACGGCATAAAGATGTCCGAGGGCAGAAAGACCAGACGATTTAAAGAAACAAACGAGAAAGCAGAGCTGGACCGACAGTGGAAGAAGATCAGTGCTGTGAGCCTTTAACCTTTGACCTTTGACCTTTAACCCTGGACCCCTGACCTTTAACCTCTAACCTTTAGCTTTAGATCTTCGCTGCTTCTGTGTTTCTAATGTTTGTGTTTTTACAGATCATCGAGAAAAGGAAGAAGATGGAGGCCGACGGGTGAGTGTGAGCCAATCAGAGCAGAGAACACTTTTACATGCTTACAACACGCTTAGGACACGCCAAGGACAGTTTTACAGGCTTAGGACACGCCAAGGACAGTTTTACAGGCTTAGGACACGCCAAGGACAGTTTTACAGGCTTAGGACACGCCAAGGACACTTTTACAGGCTTAGGACACGCCAAGGACACTTTTACAGGTTTAGGACACGCCAAGGACAGTTTTACAGGCTTAGGACACGCCAAGGACACTTTTACAGGCTTAGGACACGCCAAGGACACTTTACAGGTTTAGGACACGCCAAGGACACTTTTACAGGCTTAGGACACGCCAAGGACACTTTTACAGGCTTAGGACACGCCAAGGACACTTTTACAGGCTTAGGACACGCCAAGGACACTTTTACAGGCTTAGGACACGCCAAGGACAGTTTTACAGGCTTAGGACACACCAAGGACACTTTTACAGGCTTAGGACACGCCAAGGACAGTTTTACAGGCTTAGGACACACCAAGGACAGTTTTACAGGCTTAGGACACACCAAGGACACTTTTACAGGCTTAGGACACGCCAAGGACAGTTTTACAGGCTTAGGACAGGCCAAGGACAGTTTTACAGGCTTAGGACACGCCAAGGACACTTTTACAGGCTTAGGACACGCCAAGGACACTTTTACAGGCTTAGGACAGGCCAAGGACAGTTTTACAGGCTTAGGACACGCCAAGGACACTTTTACAGGCTTAGGACACGCCAAGGACACTTTTACAGGCTTAGGACAGGCCAAGGACACTTTTACAGGCTTAGGACACGCCAAGGACACTTTTACAGGCTTAGGACACGCCAAGGACACTTTTACAGGCTTAGGACACATGTTTAGGATGTTTTTCTTAAATATTAAACATGAGATTAATCCGTTTTGTTCGTGTCTCCTTCCTCGTCTCCTTGTCTCCTTCCCTTGTCTCCTTGTGTCCTTTCCTCAGGGTGGACGTGAAGCGACCAAAATACTGAGATTCTGGATTTATTCTGAGTTTGTTTAGTTTTGTGAAGATTAAAATTGTTATTAATGTAAAATGTGTTTTTGAGCAAAAGCCCCGCCCTCCTGTCCACAAGCCCCGCCCTCACCCAACAAGCCCCACCCTCTTCTCCACAGACCACGCCCTCTTCTCCACAAGCCCCGCCCTCTTCTCAACAGACCACGCCCTCGTCTCCACAAGCCCCGCCCCTCTCCATAAGCCCCGCCCTCTTCCCCACAAGCCCCGCCCTCTTCTGTCATTTCCTTTTGAAACGTGACATTTTCTGTCAACATTTAGTTTTAATACAATAAAAACAAAAGTAAAATGTATTTTCTGTTTATTCAAACTGTAAAAGACTTGTCCAGTAGAAACAGTAAAAAGAATAAAAAATGTAAAATGTCAGTTTGTTCAGTTGTTTGTGGCATAAAGTGTTAGATCCAGTAGAACTCCGGCTCTGCTCCCACGAAAAGAGTCTCACACTCGGGTCCAGACCTGGTCCAGACCTGGTCCCGGTCTCACACTCGGGTCCAGACCTGGTCCTGGTCTTCTCTCTGGTCCTGGTTGAGTTCTGGTTTGGTCTTGAAGCCTCTGAACGTGGGACAGATCGGGACTCGACTCAGGATCTGGACTTTCCGAAGCTGCTTCATCCCAAACGGAAACTCGTACGACGGAGAAGAAACGCCCTGTGACGAGGAGGTCCAGTGTTTGAGTCCCCGCTCCTCCTGAGAACCTGAGGACAGAGAATCAGGTTAGAGCTGGGTCTGAGCCGGGTCTGAACCAGGTCTGAATCAGGTCTGAACCGGGTCTGGACCAGGAGTGTGAGGCCCACTCTGCCCCTCACTCTCTGGTCCACTCTGGTGTGGTGGTGTTGCTACGGTTACCGGGTGCTGTGTTGCTATGGTTACCAGGTATGGTGTTGCTATGGTTACCAGGTATGGTGTTGCTATGGTTACCAGGTATGGTGTTGTCCAGGCTGAAGGCCAAGAATCCTCCCACAAACATCTCAGTGGAAAGAAGAACCGTCAAGATCTGATCCAACTCCTGGACTCCTGAGAGAGAAGGAAGGGCATCTGAGTTAAACTGAGAGAGAAGGAAGGGCATCTGAGTTAAACTGAGAGAGAAGGAAGGGCATCTGAGTTAAACTGAGAGAGAAGGAAGGGCATCTGAGTTAAACTGAGAGAGAAGGAAGGGCATCTGAGTTAAACTGAGAGAGAGAGAAGGGCATCTGAGTTAAACTGAGAGAGAGAGAGAGAGAGAGAAGGAAGGGCATCTGAATTAAACTGAGAGAGAAGGAAGGGCATCTGAGTTAAACTGAGAGAGAAGGAAGGGCATCTGAGTTAAACTGAGAGAGAGAGAGAGAGAGAGAAGGAAGGCATCTGAATTAAACAGAGAGAGAGAGAAGGAAGGGCATCTGAGTTAAACAGAGAGAGAGAGAGAAGGAAGGGCATCTGAGTTAAACTGAGAGAGAAGGAAGGGCATCTGAGTTAAACTGAGAGAGAAGGAAGGGCATCTGAGTTAAACTGAGAGAAGGAAGGGCATCTGAGTTAAACTGAGAGAGAGAGAAGGAAGGGCATCTGAGTTAAACTGAGAGAGAGAGAGAAGGAAGGGCATCTGAGTTAAACTGAGAGAGAGAAGGAAGGGCATCTGAGTTAAACTGAGAGAGAGAGAGAAGGAAGGGCATCTGAGTTAAACTGAGAGAGAGAGAGAAGGAAGGGCATCTGAGTTAAACTGAGAGAGAGAGAGAAGGAAGGGCATCTGAGTTAAACAGAGAGAGAGAGAAGGAAGGGCATCTGAGTTAAACAGAGAGAGAAGGAAGGGCATCTGAGTTAAACTGAGAGAGAAGGAAGGGCATCTGAGTTAAAGTGAGAGAGAAGGAAGGGCATCTGAGTTAAAGTGAGAGAGAGAGAGAAGGAAGGGCATCTGAGTTAAACTGAGAGAGAAGGAAGGGCATCTGAGTTAAACTGAGAGAGAAGGAAGGGCATCTGAGTTAAACTGAGAGAGAGAGAGAAGGAAGGGCATCTGAGTTAAACAGAGAGAGAGAGAGAAGGAAGGGCATCTGAGTTAAACTGAGAGAGAAGGAAGGGCATCTGAGTTAAACAGAGAGAGAGAGAAGGAAGGAAGGGCATCTGAGTTAAACTGAGAGAGAGAGAGAAGGAAGGGCATCTGAGTTAAACTGAGAGAGAAGGAAGGGCATCTGAGTTAAACTGAGAGAGAGAGAAGGGCATCTGAGTTAAACTGAGAGAGAGAGAGAAGGAAGGGCATCTGAGTTAAACTGAGAGAGAAGGAAGGGCATCTGAGTTAAACTGAGAGAGAGAGAAGGAAGGGCATCTGAGTTAAACTGAGAGAGAAGGAAGGGCATCTGAGTTAAACTGAGAGAGAGAGAAGGAAGGGCATCTGAGTTAAACTGAGAGAGAGAGAAGGAAGGGCATCTGAGTTAAACTGAGAGAGAAGGAAGGGCATCTGAGTTAAACTGAGAGAGAGAGAAGGGCATCTGAGTTAAACTGAGAGAGAAGGAAGGGCATCTGAGTTAAACTGAGAGAGAAGGAAAGGCATCTGAGTTAAACTGAGAGAGAGAAGGAAGGGCATCTGAGTTAAACTGAGAGAGAGAGAAGGAAGGGCATCTGAGTTAAACTGAGAGAGAAGGAAGGGCATCTGAGTTAAACTGAGAGAGAAGGAAGGGCATCTGAGTTAAACTGAGAGAGAAGGAAGGGCATCTGAGTTAAACTGAGAGAGAGAAGGAAGGGCATCTGAGTTAAACTGAGAGAGAGAAGGAAGGGCATCTGAGTTAAACTGAGAGAGAGAGAAGGAAGGGCATCTGAGTTAAACTGAGAGAGGAGAGAAGGAAGGGCATCTGAGTAAACTGAGAGAGAAGGAAGGGCATCTGAGTTAAACTGAGAGAGAAGGAAGGGCATCTGAGTTAAACTGAGAGAGAGAAGGAAGGGCATCTGAGTTAAACAGAGAGAGAGAGAAGGAAGGGCATCTGAGTTAAACTGAGAGAGAGAGAAGGGCATCTGAGTTAAACTGAGAGAGAAGGAAGGGCATCTGAGTTAAACTGAGAGAGAAGGAAGGGCATCTGAGTTAAACTGAGAGAGAAGGAAGGAAGGGCATCTGAGTTAAACTGAGAGAGAGAGAGAAGGAAGGGCATCTGAGTTAAACTGAGAGAGAGAGAAGGGCATCTGAGTTAAACTGAGAGAGAAGGAATGTATGTGTGTGTGTTCTACCTGTGTTTACCCGTGTGTATGCGTGCGTACCTGTGCGTATGCGTGTTCTACCTGTGTTTACCTGTGCGTATGCGTGTATACGTGTTGTACCTATGCGTGCGTATGCGTTGTACCTGTGCGTATGCGTGCGTTTGCTCGTTCTACCTGTGCGTATGCAGCCCGGGTGAGAGTCCAGGTAGGTCGGCAGCGTGAGGCCGAAGAACATGGAGAATCCAAGAACAAAGAGATTTCTGCTGGAATTTAGATCCACCAACTGAAGATTAGAGAGTCCGACGGCCGTGATCATCCCTGAGACACAAACAGGACTTAGACAGGTCTGAACCGGGTCTTAAACTGGGTCTGAACCAGGTCTGAACCAGGTCTGAACCAGGGCTAAACCAGGTCTAAACCAGGGCTAAACCAGGTCTAAACCAGGTCTGAACCAGGTCTAGACCGGGTCTGAACCAGGACCGAACCAGGACTGAACCAGGTCTGAACCAGGACTAAACCAGGGCTAAACCAGGTCTAAACCAGGTCTGAACCAGGTCTAAACCAGGTCTGAACCAGGACTTACCGAACAGGGTGCAGAACATGCCTCCGAGGATTGGATCTGGTAAAGACGCAAACAGAGCCGTGAACTTTCCCACAGAACCCAGAAGAAACATGATCCCGGCTCCGAACTGGATCACACGCCGACTGCCCACCTGCAACAGACCAGGACCGGGTTTAGACCTGGACTAAGACCTGAAACAGACCAGGACCGGGTTTAGACCAGGTTTAGACCAGGACTAAGACCTGCAACAGACCAGGACCGGGTTTAGACCTGGACTAAGACCTGAAACAGACCAGGACCGGGTTTAGACCTGGACTAAGACCTGAAACAGACCAGGACCGGGTTTAGACCAGGTTTAGACCAGGACTAAGACCTTCAACACACCCAGACTGGGTTTAGACCTTGATAGAATTTTATCAAATAAATATGGAAGAAAATAAATAAATATTGTATAAACTCACAGCACTTAGCCACTTAGCTTTTATATAAAGCTTTTGCCTTGAACACAGAACACTAAAAACTAAACATCAAGTTTTCAAATGTTTCACTAAAGACACGACGATGTTAGCTTCCTCTGAAAGCTAACACATTCTGCTTCTAAACTGCAGAATCAATGACATACTTTGATGCAGCAAAAGTGTATCATTCCAGATTGAAGGGATCAATAAAATGTGTTTTTCAGACCTATCAATGAACCTGGCCGTGACCCCACTCCTACAGCAACAGCTGGGACATCGTCACCGTTTTGTATTTGGTTTAATCCACTGACCAAGACACAGAACTGTTTGTGAAGGGATGCGGCCGCCACTAGAGGGAGCTGTTTCTCCTGGAATAGTTGACCTGTTAACTACATTAGTTTGCATACGTCCTGCCCTGAGCGGCTGCCCACCTCGCCCACCCAAAAACCGCCACTGGGACTAAGACCTGAAACAGACCGGGTTTAGTCCAGGACTAAGACCTAAGTCTTTCCCAGTGCCTTTGGGCCTTAGGCGGGATACACCCTCTCTCACTCTCTCATTCGTTCACAGTGATCTTCAGTGAACTTAAAGGTTTATGGAGGTGGGAGGAGCCAGAGGTGACACGGGGAGAACATGCAAACTCCACCAGAGAGATCGTAGATTATGATATGATCTGACCCGGGAGTCGAACCCACCACCTCCTGGTTTAACCACTTTAACCACTCTGCCACCGAGCAGCCCAGTCGAAATCTGACAAAACAACTCACTATTTGAACATTTGTCTGATTATTTCAATAAAATGGTTTCGCTAATTCACTTTTTTTAGGGAGTAATTATTTTAAATAAATGTGTGACCTCTACATGACCTCTGTGTGACCTCTGACCTTGGTGATGCCTAACACTCCGATGTTGGGGCTGGAGGAGGTGGAGCCGTTTCCTGTTCCGAGTAAACCTGCGATGACACAACAAACGCCTTCGGTGAAGATTCCTCTGGAACACAGACAGTTCAACATGTTATTACACGTTTATTACACGTGTACTTATGTTTATTACACCCTTTATTCCAGCCTTGGACATGTTCAAACTCTTGGATAATTTTGTAGTTTTGTCCCATTGACTTCCATTAGAAACTCTGACAATCCTCCAGAAAACTTTAGTGTTTGTTTGTTTGTTTGTTTGTTTGTTTGTTTGTTTGTTTGTTTGTTTGTTTGTTTGTTTGTTTATTAAGATCCCCATTAGCTCCTGATAGTGTTTGGTCCTTTTCAGAAGAGATTAAATGTGTCGTGTTTAGACTTTTAGATGAATTGTGTGTATTTCCATTGAAACAGTTTCCTCATGTAAACCTATGGAGCCGCCAGGAGACAGGACATGCTCTGGGGGCGTGGCCTCACATGGGGGCGTGGCCTCACCTGGGCGGAGGTGTGTGTGGGGGCGGGGCTTACCTGTTGATGGCGTGCACAGGAGGGGGCGGGGCTCCAGACAGTCGAGCGCAGGCAAAATAATCTCCCATCGATTCGACGATTCCGGCCAAAGTGGCGCTCATCATCCCAAGAATCCTGCGACGGTAACGACCGGCAAACCCCACTGACCTGAGGTAAACACATGACCTGAGGTAAACACATGACCTGAGGTAAACACATGACCCGAGGTAAACCCCACTGACCTGAGGTAAACCCCACTGACCTGAGGTAAACACATGACCTGAGGTAAACACATGACCCGAGGTAAACCCCACTGACCTGAGGTAAACACATGACCTGAAGTAAACACATGACCCGAGGTAAACACATGACCTGAGGTAAACCCCACTGACCTGAGGTAAACACATGACCTGAGGTAAACCCCACTGACCTGAGGTAAACACATGACCTGAGGTAAACCCCACTGACCTGAGGTAAACCCCACTGACCTGAGGTAAACACATGACCTGAGGTAAACCCCACTGACCTGAGGTAAACACATGACCTGAGGTAAACCCCACTGACCTGAGGTAAACCCCACTGACCTGAGGTAAACACATGACCCGAGGTAAACCCCACTGACCTGAGGTAAACCCCACTGACCTGAGGTAAACACATGACCTGAGGTAAACCCCACTGACCTGAGGTAAACCCCACTGACCTGAGGTAAACACATGACCTGAGGTAAACCCCACTGACCTGAGGTAAACACATGACCTGAGGTAAACACATGACCTGAGGTAAACCCCACTGACCTGAGGTAAACACATGACCCGAGGTAAACCCCACTGACCTGAGGTAAACACATGACCTGAGGTAAACACATGACCTGAGGTAAACACATGACCTGAGGTAAACCCCACTGACCTGAGGTAAACACATGACCTGAGGTAAACCCCACTGACCTGAGGTAAACCCCACTGACCTGAGGTAAACACATGACCTGAGGTAAAACACGTGACCTGAGGTAAACACATGACCTGAGGTAAACACATGACCTGAGGTAAACCCCACTGACCCGAGGTAAACACATGACCTGAGGTAAACCCCACTGACCCGAGGTAAACACATGACCCGAGGTAAACACATGGAAGTATAATTATAACTGGAAGATGAGTCCAGAGGCTTCTGCTCAGTGGCGCATTGATGCCGAAAAAGGTTTTTTCTTCCGCGCTCTTTCCTGAATGCGGGCTAGCTCCTCCCACTACTGTGACGTCAGAAAAGTGACACATGATCAGTTCTGACCAATCAGAGCGATGGAGGCCTGAGCGGGGGAGAGCGGCGGAGGAGCGGGGGGGGAGCGGAGAGAGCGGTAAGCTAGGCTAAACACTGTTTAAGCGTTTGGGGCATCGAAAAAATTGGAAAATTTATGTAGTGAAACTAGAGAGAAAAACCTTCAAAATGAGACCTTAGTTAAAGCTGTAGGAGCCGTGTGGGCGGAGCAATAGCAGTTTGAAGTGACAAAAATGCATTGACCGTCTGTGGGGAAATTTTTCTTGGGCCCAACCGCTGCAGTACCGCGGAGCGGCCACTAGAGCCACTCGCATCAGGAAAGAGGGGGCGGAGCCCAATCCAGATAATATAATACATCTGTGGGTAAACCCACTGACCTGAGAGCAGTGGAGAAATGAGGAAATACTAAAGTCACAGCGTTTTCTTTTATATCAATTTGATGCACACGTAGCCTATTTATTAGAGGAGCCATGAGATCTTATAGGCTATGTAGCCTAACACTGAAGAATCCTGTTTAATCTGCTCTGTGACACGGCTTCCAGAGTTAACAGTTTCAGTTGTGAACTCGTTTCGTAGAACAGTTTATCCAGAGGCTCATGTCTGGGTTAGTTAAACCGGGTTAGAGAAACTTATCCAGGATAAGTTCAGCCACGTTCATAGTACAGGGCTCTGAGGTAAACACATGCTGTATTGTGTGTGTGTCGTGTGTGTGTCGTGTGTGTGTCGTGTGTGTGTGTCGTGTGTGTGTGTGCGTCTCACAGGGATACGGGACTCGTATCCACGGCGCAGAGCTGATGATGTCACCGCGGGCGTCGGTCCGAGCGCGGTGACCGTAGCGACCGGGGTCAGAGGGCAAAAGGTCGGTCAGGGTCATGATGTAGCACAGCAGCCAAACCAGAAGAATCGCCAAAATAATCTGACAAACAAACAAACAAACAAACAAACAAGTAAACAAACAAACAAACAAACAGATGTGAATGGTATAAACAACGAACAGATGCAGACCAGAACTAAACCCAGTCTAAACTCGGTCTAAACCTGGTCTAAACCCGGACTAAACCTGGTCTAACCTGGTCTAAACTCTGTCTAAACCTGGTCTAAACCTGGTCTAAACCTGGTCTAAACTCGGTCTAAACCCAGTCTAAACTCAGACTAAACCCAGACTAAACCCGGACTAAACCTGGTCTAAACCCGGTCTAAACTCGGTCTAAACCTGGTCTAAACCTGGTCTAAACTCGGTCTAAACCCAGTCTAAACCCAGACTAAACCCAGTCTAAACTCGGTCTAAACCCAGTCTAAACTCAGACTAAACCCAGTCTAAACCCGGTCTAAACCTGGTCTAAACTCAGACTAACCCGGTCTAAACTGGACCAGTCGGACTCACAGGAAACATCTTGAAGACGTGCACTCTGGTGGAGGACAGTCCTTTCTTTTTGCTGTACGTCGGCATCGGCAACGAAATGCTCCGAAGATACTGAGCGAACAGAAGGATCAGCAGAATGCACCTGTTATAACAGACATGTTTATAACAGTGTTATTACATACACATGTGTTTATGATGTTATTATCTTTAAACAGTAAACAGAAGGATCATACACCTGTGTTTTAATCATAATCATGGTATTTCATGTTATTTCATGATATTTCAGACGCTTCACAAACAGAAAATCACAAATCTTTACGTCACACAACAAAGTATTTTTACTTCTGACTCTTTGACTCTGACTCTCTGTGAGACGGACCAATCTCAGCGCAGCATTGTGCTGTGGGCGGAGCCAAAGGTGCAGCGTCCAAACAACCAAATATTGTGACGCTTCGACCAATCAGCTTCAAGAGATTTTCAAACATGATGTCATCGCCTGTGTTTGTTGTTTCTGTTGTTTAAAATGATGTTTACTTGTTGTTGTGTTGTTGTTGTTTACTCGTTGTGTTGTTGTTTACTTGTTGTTTACGTGTTTAAACTGTTATTTACTTGTTGTGTTGTTGTTTACTTGTTGTGTTGTTGTTTACTTGTTGTGTTGTTGTTTACTTGTTGTTTACGTGTTTAGAGTGTTGTTTACTTGTTGTGTTGTTGTTTACTTGTTGTGTTGTTGTTGTTTACTTGTTGTTTACGTGTTTAAACTGTTGTTTACTTGTTGTTTACTTGTTGTGTTGTTGTTTACGTGTTGTGTTGTTGTTTACTTGTTGTTTACGTGTTTAAACTGTTGTTTACTCGTTGTTTACGTGTTGTGTTGTTGTTTACTTGCTGTTTACGTGTTTAAACTGTTGTTTACTTGTTGTTTACTTGTTGTGTTGTTGTTTACTTGTTGTGTTGTTGTTTACTTGTTGTTTACGTGTTTAGAGTGTTGTTTACTTGTTGTTTACTTGTTGTTTACGTGTTTAAACTGTTGTTTACTCGTTGTTTACTTGTTGTGTTGTTGTTTACTCGTTGTTTACTTGTTGTTTACGTGTTTAAACTGTTGTTTACTTGTTGTTTACTTGTTGTGTTGTTGTTTACTTGTTGTTTACTTGTTGTTTACGTGTTAAACTGTTGTTTACTCGTTGTTTACTTGTTGTGTTGTTGTTTACTCGTTGTTTACTCGTTGTTTACTCGTTGTTTACTCGTTGTTTACATGTTGTTTACGTGTTTAAACTGTTGTTTACTTGTTGTTTACTTGTTGTGTTGTTGTTTACGTGTTGTTTACTTGTTGTTTACGTGTTTAAACTGTTGTTTACTCATTGTTTACTCGTTGTTTACTCGTTGTTTACTCGTTGTGTTGTTGTTTACTCGTTGTTTACTTGTTGTTTACGTGTTTAAACTGTTGTTTACTTGTTTGTTTACTTGTTGTGTTGTTGTTTACTTGTTGTTTACGTGTTGTTTACGTGTTTAAACTGTTGTTTACTCGTTGTGTTGTTGTTTACTTGTTGTTTACATGTTAAACTGTTGTTTACTTGTTTGTTGTTGTTGTTGTTTACTTGTTGTTTACGTGTTTAAACTGTTGTTTACTCGTTGTTTACGTGTTGTTTACGTGTTTCTCAGACTCACAGCGGCAGACAGGCCCAGTGAGACCCCGCTCTCGCCGGCCGTGTTGAAGACGCTCAGACCAATCAGAGACACCGTTGGAGCGATGGTCAACGGACAATGAAACGCAGCATCAAACCAGGAAGTCCAACGCACCAATCACAACCTCCGTCAGGCTGGACACGATGATGGCGCCCTGGTCTGTCCAATCAGAGCAGAGACACGTTTAAACGGACCAATCAGAGCAGAGACACGTTTAAACAGACAATCAGAGCAGAGACACGTTTAAATGGTCCAATCAGAGACATGTTTAAACGACAATCAGAGACATGTTTAAACAGACCAATCAGAGACACGTTTAACAGACCAATCAGAGACACGTTTAAACAGACCAATCAGAGACATGTTTAAACAGACCAATCAGAGACATGTTTAAACAGACCAATCAGAGACACGTTTAAACAGACCAATCAGAGGACATGTTTAAACGGACAATCAAGACACGTTTAAACGGACAATCAGAGACGTGTTAAACAGACCAATCAGAGACACGTTTAAACAGACCAATCAGAGACATGTTAAACAGAATAGAGACATGTTTAAACAGACCAATCAGAGACAGTTTAAACAGAAATCAGAGACACGTTTAAACAGACCATCAGAGCAGAGCACGTTTAAACAGACCATCAGAGCAGAGACATGTTTAAACAGACCAATCAGAGACATGTTTAAACAGACCATCAGAGACATGTTTAAACAGACCAATCAGAGACATGTTTAAACAGACAATCAGAGACATGTTAAAAGACCAATCAGAGACACGTTTAAACAGACCAATAGAGACATGTTTAAACAGACCAATCAGAGCATGTTTAAACAGACAATCAGAGACATGTTTAAACAGACCAATCAGAGACAGTTTAAACAGACCATCAGAGACATGTTTAAACAGACCAATCAGAGACATGTTTAAACAGACCAATCAGAGACATGTTTAAACAGACCAATCAGAGACATGTTTAAACAGACCAATCAGAGACATGTTAAACAGACCAATCAGAGACATGTTTAAACAGACCAATCAGAGACATGTTTAACAGACCAAGAGATCAAGAGACATGTTTAAACAGACCAATCAGAGGCAGAGACACGTTTAAACAGACCAATCAGGACATGTTTAAACAGACCAATCAGAGGACATGTTTAAACAGACCAATCAGAGACAGTTTAAACAGACCAATCAGAGACATGTTTAAACAGACCAATCAGAGACAGAGACATGTTTAAACAGACCAATCAGAGAACACGTTTAAACAGACCAATCAGAGACATGTTTAAACAGACCAATCAGAGACATGTTTAAACAGACAATCAGAGACACGTTGACATCAGTTTAAACAGACCAATCAGAGACATCGTTTAAACAGACCAATCAGAGACATGTTTAAATCAGACCGAATTCAGAGAACGTTTAAACAGACCAATCAGAGACATGTTTAAACAGACCAATCAGAGACATGTTTAAACAGACAATCAGAGACATGTTTAAACAGACAATCAGAGACATGTTTAAACAGACCAATCAGAGACACGTTTAAACAGACCAATAAACAGACCAATCAGAGACATGTTTAAACAGACCAATCAGAGACATGTTTAAACAGACCAATCAGAGACACGTTTAAACAGACCAATCAGAGACATGTTTAACAGACCAATCAGAGACACGTTTAAACAGACCAATCAGAGACATGTTTAAACAGACCAATCAGAGACACGTTTAAACAGACAATCAGAGACATGTTTAAACAGACCAATCAGAGACATGTTTAAACAGACCAATCAGAGACACGTTTAAACAGACCAATCAGAGACATGTTTAAACAGACCAATCAGAGACATGTTTAAACAGACCAATCAGAGACGTTTAAACAGACCAATCAGAGACACGTTTAAACAGACCAATCAGAGACATGTTTAAACAGACCAATCAGAGACATGTTTAAACAGACCAATCAGAGCAGAGACACGTTTAAACAGACCAATCAGAGACGTTTAAAGACCAATCAGAGACACGTTTAAACAGACCAATCAGAGACATGTTTAAACAGACCAATCAGAGACATGTTTAAACAGACCAATCAGAGACACGTTTAAACAGACCAATCAGAGACATGTTTAAACAGACCAATCAGAGCAGAGACACGTTTAAACAGACCAATCAGAGACAGTTTAAACAGACCAATCAGAGACACGTTTAAACAGACAATCAGAGACATGTTTAAACAGACCAATCAGAGACATGTTTAAACAGACCAATCAGAGAGTTTAACAGACCAATCAGAGACACGTTTAAACAGACCAATCAGAGACATGTTTAAACAGACCAATCAGAGACATGTTTTAAACAGACCATCAGAGACACGTTTAAACAGACCAATCAGAGACATGTTTAAACGACCAATCGAGACATGTTTAACAGACCAATCAGAGACATGTTTAACAGACCAATCAGAGACACGTTTAAACAGACCAATCAGAGACACGTTTAAACAGACCAACAGAGACATGTTAAGACCAAGACCAATCAGAGACATGTTTATAGAACATTTCAGAGACATGTTTAACAGACCAATCAGAGACATGTTTAAACAGAATCAGAGCAGAGAGACATTTTTTAAACAGACAATCAGAGACATGTTTAAACAGACAATCAGACAGAGACACGTTTTAAACAGACCAATCAGAGACATGTTTATACAGACCAATCAGAGACATGTTTAACAGACAATCAGAGAACAGACCAGAAGACTGTTTAAACCAATAGAGACATGTTTAAACGACCAATCGAGCTGTTTAAACAGACCAATCAGAGACATGTTTAAACAGACCATCAGAGACACGTTTCACCACATCAGAGACATGTTTAAACAGACCAATCAGAGAGAGACTTTTAATACAACCAATCAGAGACCGTTTAACGGACCAATCAGAGCAGAGACATGTTTAAACAGACCAATCAGAATCAGAGACATGTTTAAACAGACCATCGTTTAAACAGAACAGAGACATGTTTAAACAGACCAATCAGAGACAGTTTAACAGACCAATCAGAGACATGTTTAAACAGACAATCAGAGACAGAGACACAGAGACATTTTAGAGCATGTTTTAACAGACCAATCAGAGACAACGTTTAAACGACCAATAGAGACATGTTGAACAGACAATCAGGACCGTTTAAACGGACCAATCAGAGACTGTTTAAACGGACAATCAGAGAGGAACTGTTTTAACAGACCAAATCGAGACATGTTTAACAGACCATCAGACACCGTTAAACAGACGAAATCAGAAGAATGTTTAAACAGGCAATCAGAGACACGTTTTTAACGACGAATCAGAGAATATGTTAAACAGACCAAATCAGAGACATGTTTTAAACAGACCAATCAAGAAGCTGTTTACAGACAATAGGAGACATGTTAAACAGACCAATGAGACAACGTTAAAACAGACATCGAGAGAGACATGTTTAAACAGACAATCAGAGACAGGTTGTGATGTTTTAACAGACAATTCAGAGACTTTTAAACAGACAATCAGTAGACCATGTTACACGGACAATAAGAGCAGAGACCTTTAAAACGGACCAATCAGAGCAAGAGACACTTTAACAGACCAATCAGAGCATGTTTAACAACAATCAGAGACCGTTTATACAGACCAATCAGAGACACGTTTTAACGACCAATAGAGACAGTTTAAACAGACAATCAGAGCATGTTTTAGACAGACAATCAGAGACGTTTAACAGACCATCAGAGACACGTTTAAAAGACCAATCAAGACCGTTAACAGCCACTCGAGCGAGACACGTTAAACGACCAATAGCTGTTTACAGACATCGAGCAGAGACACGTTTAACAGACCAATCAGAGACAGTTAAACAGACCAATCAGAGCATGTTAACAGACCATCAGAAGATCATGTTTAAACGAACCAATCAGAGCAGAGACACGTTTAACAGACCAATCAGAGACACGTTTTAAGACGGACCATCCAGAGCAGAGACACGTTTAACGGACCATCAGGAGCTACTCTCACCTCTTGGATCTTGGGTGCCATGATGTGATCGTGTCAGCGGCAAAGTCCAGTTTCCATAATCTCTTGAACAGACCTGGAGTTTAGATCAGTCTGCTTTAAGTGCCGTCCAGTCGCTGAGTTGAGATCATGTTTGTCTCGATCTGGTTTTACCCTGGTTCGTCCTGTTAGTCTGGTTCAGCTTTGGTGGTCTGTTTGTCTGGTTCAGTTGCTTTATCAGTTCAGTCCTTGGTTTAGTCCTGTGTTAAGTCTGGTTCAGTCTTGGTTTGAGTCTGGTTGAATCTCAGTCCTGGTTCGTCCTGTTTAAGTCCTGGATTCGTCTTGTTGTTGGTTGAATCTCAGTCTGTTCAGGTCCTGTTTAAGTCCGGTTCAGTCTTGGTTGAGTCCTGGTTGATCTCATCCTGGTCAGTCTCAGTTGGTCCGTCCTGGTTTCAGTCCTGGTTTCAGTCCTGGTTGAGTTCATCCTGGTTGTTCAGTCTTGGTTGAGTCTCAGTCCGGCAGTCTGGTTTAACCTGGTTCGTCTGTTAAGTCCTGGTTCAGTCTTGGTTGAGTCCTGGTTGAAGTCTGGTTCTCAGTCCTGGTTGAGTCCCGGTTGAGTCTCAGTCCCGGTCAGTCCCGGTCCAGGCTCAGACCTTGCAGGCGGACACTTCAGCGTCAAAACTGAGGATGGCTGAGCGGGATTAGGAGGCAAAAGCTGAAGATGGAAAAGAGGAAGTCTGAGAGAGAACAGAGACACCGTTTAACCGAGGCCCCGCCTAGCCGCCCACACCACACTTCAAACAGAGGCTTCAGAGAGCCGCACAACCACTTCAACGAACCGTCAGAGAGCCGCACTAAGCCCCGCCCAACCACTTCAAAAGAATGTAGAGAGCCCGCACACACACTTCCAAACAGAAGTCAGAGAGCCCGCCACAACACACTTCAAAAGAACGTCGGAGCGCACACACTTCAAAAGAGCTTCAAGGGCCCGCCTAGCCCCGCCCAACCACATTCAAACGAGGCTGTAGAGAGCCCGCCAAAACATTTCTTCAACCAGAGCTTCAAAGGCCCAGCGTAAGGACCCGCACACCCACTCAAAGAGCTGTCAGAGAGCCGCTAAGCCCGCACACCAACTATTCACAGAGTGTCAGAGAGCACGCCTAAGCCCGCCACAACAACTTCAAACAGATCTGTCGAGAGCCCGCTAAGCCCGCCGACACCCACTTCAAACGATTGTCAAGAGCCCGCTAATGCCGGCAAACCACACTATCAAAGACTTCAGAGAGCCCCTAAGCCAGGCATTATCAACCAACACTTCACCAGACGTCATACCCGGCCCCGCCTAAGCCCGCCACAACCAACTTAAACAGAGCTGTAGAGGACCTGCCACAACACACTTCAAACAGCGTCAGAGAGCCGCCATCAACACACTTAAACAGAACGTAGAGAGGCCGCCTGCCCGCACAACACACTTCAACAGAGCTGTCAGAGAGCCCACGCTAGCCCCGCCACAACACTCAAACGAGCTGCAGAGCCGTCAGATACCCTAAGCCCGCCCACAACAACTTCAAAGAGCTGTCATACCAGGCCGCCTAGCCGCCCACAACCACACTTCAAACAGATCTGAGGCTGGAAAGAGCAGACAGTTGTATTTCGTCCTTCCTGACGACCAGAGGCGATGCTTTAAACACTGGATGATCATATAAGTCTATAATCAGGTGATACCAGACGCTCAGTCCCTGTCACACACTGAGTCCAAGACTTTCCCTACGGGGGACAATAAAGTGAACCTTAACATTAGAAAGTGCTTAAAACCAAAGCTTCCTTGTAACAGACCTCGGTGCAGTGTGAGTGTGTGAAAAGAATCCACAGAGAGTCTGTTTTAGTCGGAGGTCACAGAGGTCTGATGAGACTTTCAAGTCATAAACGAGCATTCTGGCGGTAATCCAGGTGAATCTGTTTGGCTTTAGGACAATAACAGACTAAAGTGACTGGAGCTGGTGAACAAGACACTTCACAAGAAACTCAGACACGTCTCAAACGAACTCACCTCACAGTCTGTGTACGGAGGCGTTAAACCCTTCTCGCTCGCAGGTTGTTTTGTTCGTTGATAGGAAGTGAGTTTTGCTGCGATAACCATATATTTTTTAGTTATTTTAAGCTGCTTGTTGCCTGTAGCCCAGTGACTGTCCTGCAGTCGGTGCTTTGAGTTTCTCGTTCTCCGGAGGCTGCACAAGCCGCCTGCCTACCGTCCACAACGATCCGGTGGCTGCGGCTGTTCTTGTCAACGACTGGTGAGTATTATCATTTTTATTTTTCACCGCAGCGATACGCTCGGTTGATTTACGTTACTTTTGTTTGAGTTAGCCGGTTCGTCCACAGACTTTCTGTCTCTCCAGAACCTGCTGCCGGGTGAGTGGAGACTCCATACAGAGGTGGTGGGTACACATGGGGACTCTGGCAGGACTAAGAAAACTGTTCCCTGTCCTCTGTGGTTCTCACTGGCAGACAGCACCAGACCTCTGAGTTAGGATGCTTGGGCCCACGCCTGGTCTCCAGTCCTTCTCTACGGGAGGACGTGGTTTCCGTCGCTGCAGAGGCTCTGCTGCAGCTCAGCGAGGCCTCTTCCCTCCAGACGAGATCTCCTGTGTCAGACCCCGTTCGCCTGAAGCTTTGGGTGTGGCCCATAACCTTCTCCAGGTATGCTGGTGGGATAGGGCACACTGTGTCTAATGCTCGTGCTCAGTGGTGTGTTGCTCTGTTTCAACAGTGCTGGTCCTGCAGGAGCTGCTTGGCCAGACACGCTCCCCTTCCACCCATAAAGTATATGTTGCTACAGTTTCTTGCTGACATGATGGTTGGGATGGTATCTCTGTGGCCGTAACAAAGATGTGACTGGGTTTCTAAAGGTGCTAGACGTGACTGGATTTCTAAAAGGTCTAGATGTGACTGGGTTTCTAAAAGGTCCTAGATGTGACTGGGTTTCTAAAAGGTGCTAGATGTGACTGGGTTTCTAAAAGGTCCTAGACGTGACTGGGTTTCTAAAAGGTCCTAGACGTGACTGGGTTTCTAAAAGGTGCTAGATGTGACTGGGTTTCTAAAAGGTCCTAGACGTCTGCAGCCGCCTGGTCGTTCACTGGTTCCACCCTGGGATCTTTTCTTGGTGCTGGAGGCCCTGAGGTCTCCTCTATTAAGCCTCTGACACAAGTGTCTGTTTTCGCTGGCACCCAGAGGGCTCGGGGGTTTACCTGTGGCCTAATAGGGCTTTTGTTTCTAAGGTGTTCTTGTCACTATAGGCCACATTCAGCCTTTGCAACTGTCCGTCTTGATGCTGGTACTGAGTCTGAGTGTGTCCAGTGTGTCCACTCGAGGTGTACATGAGCTCCACTTCGTCGTTACTCATGTCGGAGAGCCTGTTTGTCTGTGTAAAGGTCAGGCCCTGTCCAGGCAGCGTCTCGTGCACTGAACTGTTGGAGTGATGACTAAGGCCTGTGACAGGGACAGTCGCTGCCACCTGGGGTCAGGTGTCATTCTACAAGAGGCCTATCGACTTCATGGGCCCTTGGACATTATCTGTGCAGCTGCCTGGTGGACTTTGATAAACACCACGGCAAGATTCTACGAGGTGATTGTGGCTCCCTCAGACCCTCTGGACGAGGTCCTTCAGCGACACTCTATTTCACAGTGAGGTAAGGGTTTGCTTTGTTCCTCGTGACCTTGCTGGTATTTGTCATCCAGAGTTTAAAGCATCGCCTCTGGTGGTCGGTAGGGATTCATAGAACTGTAGTTACAGTCATAACTTTTGTTTAGAACCGTCATAACCCAGGCCCATCGAGGTCCTAGACCTGGTGGTACCTGATGCCCACAGTGGTCTGGGTGGTACCTGATGCCCACAGTGGTACCTGATGCCCACAGTGGTACCTGATGCCCACAGTGGTACCTGATGCCCACAGTGGTCTGGGTGGTACCTGATGCCCACAGTGGTCTGGATCAGGGTGGTCAGTCCGACGGTGGTGAAGATGGTTCCAATCAGCTGACTGATGGTGTTCTGGTCCCGCCCCACACACATCGCCTCAGCCAATAGGAACGGAACGGCCACAGTGCCCGAGAAACAGGTCAGATAGTGCTGCAGACGAGAAGAACAAATGAACGAGAAGAACGAGAAGAACAGGTGAACGAGAAGAACGAGAGAAACGAGAGAAACAGGTCAGATAGTGCTGCAGACGAGAACACATTACCCCAGTACTAAAAGATCTTCACTGGCTTCCTGTTGAGTCTAGAGTCAAATTTAAAATTCTTCTTCTAACCTATAAAGCTTTAAATGACTTGGCCCCTTCTTATATCAAAGATGAAATAACTCCTTATCATCCTAACCGTTCACTTCGCTCTCAAGATGCTGGACTTCTGGTGGTTCCTAGAGTCTCTAAAAGCACAATAGGAGGCAGAGCTTTTAGCTATCAAGCCCCCTGGCTATGGAATCAGCTCCTGCTCATGTCAAAGACGCTGACACAGTCTCTACATTTAAGATTAGGCTCAAAACGTTCCTCTTCAGATTAGCTTATGATCAGGTCAGTTAGGAACAGAGTCAGTAATGTTTAAGTAAGTAAGTACTTATTACTTACTTACTAATGTTTAAGGAAACGTTTATTCAGAACAGTGTATAAAGGCAGAGATGCTCATTATCCTGGGGAGGCATTAATGGACATGTTTTTAGAGGTTGGGGAAACTGGAGTATCCGGAGAAAACCTACGCGGACACAGGGAGAACATGCAAACTCCACATAGAAAGGCCCCGGGTCGCCCGGTAGTTGAACCCAGGACCTTCTTCCAAAAGTCCAGAACGCTGAACACTGCAGCACTGTGTCTGTGGACTTTTGACCTGCAGCACTGACCTGCACCACTGACCTGCAGCACTGACCTGCACCACTGACCTGCACCACTGACCTGCACCACTGACCTGCACCACTGACCTGCACCACTGACCTGCAGTCCCAGCAGCACACACAGGTACCATGGAGGCACGTCCTCGATGGTGTAGATCATCCCTGAGTCTGCTTTCTCTGCTCCCATTGGCTGAGCAGGACCCAGCTCTGCTCCATTGGCTGAGCAGGACCCAGCTCTGCTCCCATTGGCTGAGCAGGACCCGGCTCTGCTCCCATTGGCTGAGCAGGACCCAGCTCTGCTCCCATTGGCTGAGCAGGACCCGGCTCTGCTCCCATTGGCTGAGGAGACTTGTCTTCTGCGTTCTGAATGGACAAAAGAAACTGGTTTAGAGTTGGGTCATTCTCTGAAAGTGGGACAGTTTTGACCATTGGTTATTTGACAGGTTTTCATTAAGTAAATATTAATAATTTTGTTTTACTTTTTGATGTAATATATACTACTAATGTGCCTCTAAAAGATTTTAAAAAATTGCAGCCCAAGATCAGATGGAACTTAAATCCTGACCAAAAGTGTGACATTCTTATCCAGCAATAAACATGATGTAATGTCCTCATGTAAACTCCATAAAATACTGCATTGAAACACAATAAAATGAAGAATAATGTTTGCATTTGGTTTTTCTACTTTTTGTATTGAGTTTTAGCTGAATTCCTGGGTATCCGAATGTAACTGTTGTGTCCATAAAAGTTAAACACGAACCTGATCAGTTTTATCAGCAAGTGAAGACTTTTCAGCTCAGGAACCTTCAGCGGATAAACACCACTAATGTGTGTATTCAGAGAGAATAGCTCAAACATCTACATTTTATTTAGTTTATAGCAACTCTCTCAGATAAAACATGTGTCCGGTTGGTGTCCAGTTGGTGTCCAGTTGTGTCCAGTCGGTGTCCAGTTGGTGTCCAGTTGTGTCCGGTTGGTGTCCGGTTGGTGTCCAGTTGGTGTCCAGTTAGTGTCCAGTTGGTGTCCAGTTGTGTCCAGTTGGTGTCCGGTTGGTGTCCGGTTGGTGTCCAGTTGTGTCCAGTTGTGTCCAGTTGTGTCCAGTTAGTGTCCAGTTGTGTCCAGTTGTGTCCAGTTAGTGTCCAGTTGTGTCCAGTTGTGTCCGGTTGGTGTCCGGTTGGTGTCCAGTTGGTGTCCAGTTGGTGTCCGGTTGGTGTCCGGTTGGTGTCCAGTTGGTGTCCGGTTGTGTCCAGTTGATGTCCAGTTGGAGTCCAGTTGTGTCCAGTTGTGTCCAGTTGATGTCCAGTTGGAGTCCAGTTGTGTCCAGTTGTGTCCAGTTGGTGTCCAGTTGGTGTCCGGTTGGTGTCCGGTTGGTGTCCAGTTGGTGTCCGGTTGTGTCCAGTTGATGTCCAGTTGGAGTCCAGTTGTGTCCAGTTGTGTCCAGTTGATGTCCAGTTGGAGTCCAGTTGTGTCCAGTTGTGTCCAGTGGTGTCCAGTTGTGTCCAGTTGTGTCCAGTTGTGTCCAGTTGATGTCCAGTTGGAGTCCAGTTGTGTCCAGTTGTGTCCAGTTGTGTCCAGTTGTGTCCCGTTGGTGTCCAGTTGGTGTCGAGTTGGTGTCCATGTTACATGCAGAATTATGCTGGATTGAGAGCAATTGAAATTGAAATGTCTATATTGTAAAAACTAGTTGTGCATCTTTCTGGACCATTCTAGATCCTGTCAGTATCTTTCTTGACCGTTATAGATCCTGTCAGTATCTTTCTTGACCATTCTAGATCCTGTCAGTATCTTTCTTGACCATTATAGATCCTGTCAGTATCTTTCTTGACCTTTCTAGATCCTGTCAGTATCTTTCTTGACCATTATAGATCCTGTCAGTATCTTTCTTGACCATTCTAGATCCTGTCAGTATCTTTCTTGACCGTTATAGATCCTGTCAGTATCTTTCTTGACCATTATAGATCCTGTCAGTATCTTTCTTGATCATTATAGATCCTGTCAGTATCTTTCTTGACCATTATAGATCCTGTCAGTATCTTTCTTGACCATTATAGATCCTGTCAGTATCTTTCTTGACCATTATAGATCCTGTCAGTATCTTTCTTGACCATTCTAGATCCTGTCAGTATCTTTCTTGACCATTATAGATCCTGTCAGTATCTTTCTTGACCGTTATAGATCCTGTCAGTATCTTTCTTGACCATTCTAGATCCTGTCAGTATCTTTCTTGACCATTATAGATCCTGTCAGTATCTTTCTTGACCGTTATAGATCCTGTCAGTATCTTTCTTGACCGTTATAGATCCTGTCAGTATCTTTCTTGACCGTTATAGATCCTGTCAGTACACTTCTCAAAGATGGAAATTAAACTCAAAATAAAACAATTGCTGCAGTTTGAATTTTCAGCCTGGATGTCACACTTTATGGTCCCACTTTAACAGAATGACCCAGTTCAAAGGTCAAGCATGAACAATGAGGTCACACAGTCAGTTCTTTTAATTATCTCGGGCTGCAGTCTAAAGTAACACCAGAAAGTGTGAATGTTTGTGAAGATCTGAGTTAAACTCTTCAGTGGAATGTGTGGAGCTGTTTCTCTCTGATAATTATTAACACAATAATGAGAATATTCAGGTCACGGTCACACACTTTATCACACGTTACAGCTGCGTTATCTGGTCCAACATTACTCCAGATGCCCTCCCGAGTCCACACATTACACCTGCTTTATCTGGTCCAACATTACTCCAGATGCCCTCCCGAGTCCACACATTACACCTGCTTTATCTGGTCCAACATTACTCCAGATGCCCTCCCGAGTCCACACATTACACCTGCTTTATCTGGTCCAACATTACTCCAGATGCCCTCCCGAGTCCCGAGCACAGGCAGCACAAGTGTGTTTGGAAAAGAATCAGATTTATTTAGTTTCATTTAGTTCAGGCAGAAGCTCCTGTTTGTCCTGGACTTGTCTTCAGAGCAAAAGTATCAAGTTTAAATAAAGTCTAATAACCCGAACCCACCAAACAAACAAACAAACAAACAAACAACAAACAAACAAACAAACAGATGATTCAAACTCTCACACTCTGACCTTTGTCTCGTTTTATAAATGATTCAATCTAAACGTCTTACCTTTGATTTGACCATCGTCACTCGTCCTGAAGAAGTGAAGGAATAAAGAGAGAGAGACGAGGATGAGGATAAGAGAGGGAGGAGTGAAGGAGGGAGAGAGAGGGAGGGAAGAGAGGGAGGGAGAGAGGGAGGGAGGGAGAGGGAGAGAGGGAGGGAGGGAGAGGGAGAGAGTGAGGGAGAGAGGGGGGGAGGGGGGAGAGGGAGGAGAGAGAGAAGAGAGAGAGAGAGGGGGAGTGTTAGGGAGAGGGGTGTAAGGTGCAGTGACAGGAGCAGAGAAGCTTCAGAAGATCATTAACGGGTCAGACTTTGCCTTGAGTTGAGGTGAAACAGAAACTGTGACTGTTCATTATATTTTATTGATTTTTCTGTGAATAACTATGGTTTTGATTCTTCCACCAGAGTCGTTACAGTTACACACAGGGCTTTTTCACACGAGCCAGACAATAGAGGATGAACGAGAGACTAAACAGATTTATTTCTACGTGAACGACTGAAATACGAGTTATATGAATGAAACAATTAAGTTTTAAGAAAAACACACAAATAACAACAACTAAAGGACCAAGTCTGGCCTGGACTTGGGTCTGGTTTGGGTCTGACTCTGGACTTGGGTCTGACTTGGGTCTGACTCTGGACTTGGGTCTGGTTCGGGTCTGACTCTGGACTTGGGTCTGACTCGGGTCTAACTTGGGTCTGACTTGGGTCTGACTCTGGACTTGGGTCTGACTCTGGACTTGGGTCTGGTTTAGGTCTGACTCTGGACTTGGGTCTGACTCGGGACTCGGGTCTGACTCGGGACTTGGGTCTGACTCGGGTCTGACTCTGGACTTGGGTCTGACTCGGGACTTGGGTCTGACTCTGGACTTTGGTCTGACTCGAGGCTTGGGTCTGGTTCGGGGCCGGTTTCTCTCTTTTGTTGATAAAAAACAGATGTTTTTGTTCTAAAACAAACGGACTCCACTCTGCGTCACAAACAGCCAATCACAGCGCACGTTCTGCACGCTGTCTCTGACAGACATCTCCTTCAGCCAATGAGAGCGCAGCTGCGCAGTGCCGCGGTCACTGAGGGCGGGGCCTCGCGCCGCTCCGCATCACAGCGGAACAAAATGGCGGCCGTGGCCCGCGAGCCCGGAGCTGCTGCGGTTCTGACAGTTCCTCCGCCCGAGCCCAGACCTCCGGACCCGGCCCGCTCCGACCAGAACCTCCCGAACCTGAACACAGAGCCTCCGGGCCCGCGCCTCTGCGCCGCGCTCAGCGACAAGGACGAAGACAGGCGCCATGTTAGCCCCGAAGCTAATGCTAACGAGGCTAATGCTAACGACTCCTCCCCGGAGCTCGCGGCGCTGCTGCGGGACTCTGCTGCGGGAAAACAGCTCTCTGAACACGGCCCCGCGGCGGAGCAGGACCCGGTACAATCCGCCGTGTCCCGCTGTCTCTGCCCGCGGCCCCTGAAGCTCCAGAGGCTCCGGAGGCCCGGAGGCTGGACTGTCTCTGGGACAACCCAACGGACCGGACCGGGCCTGCACCGAGAGGACTATCACCGGCAGCCCGGAGCGCTACACGGCGCTGAGAGGAGAGGCTGCGGAGGAGCGTGAGGAGGAGCACCGTGAGGAGGACCGTGAGGAGGACCCGGGACAGCACCAGGCCGTAGACCCGCCTCACGACTCACAGCCCGGGTCCGAGCTCCAGCCCGGGACTCAGGTCCGGGTCTCTTTGGATCACGTGATCGACGACGCGCTCGTGGTGTCGTTCCGTGTGGGACCCAAGGTGTTCTCCGGGGTGCTCATGGACGTGTCCCGCAGGTTAAATTACAGTCCCCTGTTCATGTGTAATAAACGTGTAAATACAGAGAATATTAGACCTGTTCTATAGGTAATTACACACTACTGTTCATGTGTAATAAACATGTAAGTACAGACAATATTAGACCTGTCCTGCAGGTAATTACAGTCTGCTATTAATGTGTAATAATTTATATTTAAAGGTAGCAAGTGGTTAGAGCTCTGGCTTCCCAATAAGGAGGTCGTGGGTTCGACTCATGATCTCTCTGGGTGGAGTTTGCATGTTCTCCCCGTGTCACCGTGGGTTTTCTCTGGTTTCCTCCAAAAACATGTATGTTTAGGTTCATTGGGCATCACTGTAATGTCCCTTAGTGAGTGAATGAGAGAGTGAATGTTGTCTGTCTAACCCTGCGACGAGTTGGCCACTGTCCAGGGTGTTCCCCGCCTAAGGCCCAAAGTCACTGGGATAGGCTCCAGTCACCCACGACCCTAACGGGATTAAGCGGTAGAAAATGAATGAATTATATTTAAAATAAAGAGAACATTAGGGGAATAACAGACCTATGACTATAGTAGTATATCTTATAACAGATTATATTGTATTATATCATATTATATCATATCATATTATTAACTGCAGGTAAATAACAGCTCTGTTAATAAACATGTAATACTTCTGAATCTGAGAAGTGAATAAAACTGCTGTGGACTTGTGTTCAAATGTTCATAATAGTAAAGTAATTAACTCTGTTATTGTGATAAATGTATAAAAGACCAATGAACAGTTAAACATGACACTGTTTAAAGTGACACTGTGTAACTTTTTAAAGGTTAAAAAAATCATATATTTAAAGTTGTTTGTGGAATATTCCAGCCAAAGGAACGTTTCCATGGAAACTAAACTCAAACAAGTCGATTTTAGGGATGTAAATGTACTCACACATTTATAGTTTTTTATGTAATGTCACAGTTTAAAGCACGTTATGTTTCATGTTTAGATGATCTGTCTCGTTATAATTAGTTTATCACAAAGAATCAGATTGAAGCACTATTATTAAAGTCGTGTCACTGCCTGACTCAAGACTGATCAAAGGTATTGATCATCAGATCAGATCAATACTAATACTGCTAGTGGAACTATTGATACTAGAGATGCTCCGATCAGGATTTTTTAGGCCGATCACCGATACCTATAATTTGAATTCTGCTCGGCCGATTGTTTTGTAGCTGCTTTAATATATATTTTTTATTAATATGACCAGGTCAAATTACATTTATTATAGACAATTACAAACATTTGTTGTCATTTTTTAAACAATCAATCTTTTGCATTATGAGCCTGATGTAGTTTAAGTCTAACCTGCATCACATTATCCAACCAACCCCACACATACTTATTATTCAATATGTCTACACTTTATTCTTATTATTTTAAAGAAATAATAAACTGATGTGCTTTCCTGTTCACGCTGTGTAGCTGTAGCTCCGCCCCTCTCTCCCTCCCACATCCACTGCTGCTGCTGGCGTGTGTTTTTCTTACTTTGGCCTGACTCATACATGAAATAAACTTAAATACCTCTTTGGGGACACTATTCAACAACGTTTAATTGTGAAAACTCTCCGCTGGACTGCGGTGTTCGTGAACGTGCGTATAGGACTAGATTTTTCCGCGATCAACTTTGAAAGTGTTTAGAACTAATTTATCTCCGCCAATATTGATCCTATCACTACGAAAGAAAAACTGGGACAGAGTTTAGACTGTTCTCTGTCAGAATGTGTCTGCTACAAGTCTTTATGTGGACGAGACTTTCACTACAGCTGTTCAATAATACGCAACTTAATGTGAAAAGGAGCTCCTGGCTGCAGTGGGAAATCTGGCACAGTCTGAGCGTCACTTCATTCTTTCTTTTGATGACCAATACGTTTCTTTTGCTTAATTTCAGACTGTAGCGGGTGAGCTTGCAGCTCCGTGCATGTTCAACAGAATGCTCTGCTACATGTTTCGCTATCTGGCGCGGGCGGGGACTGGAGCATGAGCGTGGTTTATCGCTTAATTTTTAGCCGTCAGAGGTGAAAGCCGGAGACACGGTATTGTCTTATGCAAACAACAGCACGTGAATTTTGGCAGTAACCTACGTGCTTTCGCCTGCATAACAGTATCTATTTTAAAGCGAAAATTGGTCGTTGTTAATGAGGTGTCTTTAACTTTTACTTATCATAATGATGACACGCACTTTGATTCGCGCCTGTCTGCGGACTGAACCAGAGCATTAGTCGGCGTGAGCCCCGCGTGTTTAAGCCAGAAGCCCGGGACAACGCACGCGCTGGACCCGGGTCAAGCCGCATCAACCCCGTGTGTCTGAGACGAAAGCCCGGAGCGCATCGGGACCACGCAGCCCACTTTTAAACCGGAGATTTCTGAGTTAGCGTGAGGTTTTAATGATAGGCTTCACGTATAAAGTGTTGTACCTGTTTGTTTCCAGCGGCAACACGTCTGTTTCACTGACGCTGATCAGCAAATCTTCAGAGAGACGCGTGCCTTCCCCGTCTGCCTATACTTTCCCTTTTTTTTCCTCCACTTCATAAACGACGCACTTTCATTACATGAACCAATTCTCTTCACTTGGCGTATTAGCACTGTATTCACACGCGAGTAAAACATTTTGTTTTGAGCTGAGAATAAAAAAAAAGCAGGTCTACGCAGCACTACGAGCACGCGCTCGTTTCTCTGAGCACCTGTCAATCATCTGCAGCAGCGCCAGGGTCACGTGTATCAGCGCGAGCTTGTTTAGTTTCTGAACCCGAGCAGCGCCAGCACTGACCACAGAACAAACTAATGTGGAATTATCATGAAATAGTCTACAGTAAATCATGTATTATTCCTCATTTTTCTTCGACTTTTTATTTTTTCGCCTATTATTTCTGCGGTCAGCTGAGGGGAGTCTATTTTTTCGGTCACGACATTTTACGGCCAAAGACGGCAGGTGCGGTAGTAATCTTGATCAGAAGCTTGTTGTGTGTGTGATCGGTGCAACTGATCGGCTCATTTTGACGATCGCCGATCACGTGATCTGTGCCGTTATCGGCCCGATCATGACCGGTGGCCGATCGATCGGAGCATTCTAATTGATACTCATTTAAAGTATCGATATTTTAAAAATAAACACCGGGGCTTATCAGAGGCGGGGCTTATCAGTGTAAAAAGGCGGGGCTTATCCGTGTAAAAAGGCGGGGCTTATCCGTGTAAAGGTGCGGGGCTTATCAGTGTAAAGAGGCGGGGCTTATCAGTGTAAAGGGGCGGGGCTTATCAGTGTAAAGGGGCGGGGCTTATCAGTGTAAATGACTGATCTTGTATTTTATAATTGATTCCTAAAAACAGAAAACACAATAAATCCCCTTTAAAGTAAAATCGATCTGAATTATAATAAAATAATCCCATAAATATTGATTTATTGTTACAGATACAACTAAAGCTGTTAATCGCCACTACTTGATTACTAAAGTAAGGTCTCGATTCTTGACACTAATTATGATCCACAATGATAATTAAAAATGCTTTTTACTGAGGTTTTCAGCCAAATACAAATACTTTCTTCATTAAACATTAGGGTTTTAAAAGCTTAGCTAAAGCTCAAGATTATTCTAATAATCCTCAGAAAATAGCGTCATTTGTCCTGTTTATGTTTAAAGTATTGACAAGTATTTAGTATTGATTATGATCTGATTTGTAATACTTTTCTGCTCAAATTTGGCAAAAGTCTTGTCTTCAAGTCGTTATTGTCTTCTAAACAACTCATGATTAATCAGAAGAATAATCGCCCAACTGATCGATCACCAAATCAATCGTTAGATAAAGATAACACTCGTGGAAGTAAAACTGGAAGTGGCTCATCGACAGAGCGCTAAGCTAGGCTAAAGAGCGCTAAGCTAGGCGCTAAGCTAGGCTAAAGAGCGCTAAGCTAGGCTAAAGGAGCGCTAAGCTAGGCTAAAGATCGTTGTTTGTGGAGTTGGAAAAATGAGAAATCAAGACTTTTGTTGAAGCTGCAGAAGTCGCGGCTAAAACTCTTATTTATGTCGATTTAAACTACTGCGGGTCTCCGAGTATCGATATACCGATACCGATATCCAAGTATCGATACTGACGCTTTAAGAGTCGGTATCAGAGTATCAGTACTCCGATACCGATGTCAGAGTATCGATGCTGGCATTAGATTATCGATACTTCAATACCAATATCAAAGTATCTATACATAAATTCCGATGTCTGAGGATCAATATCGATCTTAAGAGTATCGATGTCAATTTTAGAGTATCGATACCGATACTGGCTGTGCTTTGGCGTTTTGCCTGAAAACAAATAAAAGTGTTTCATGTTTGTGTCTCTGAGCTAAAGCTAAGCTAATGGAAGGTAATGGAAGCTAGCTCACACTAAAAACACAAACACAGCTCTGAACCAGGAGTTCACCGGTTTGAGCCTCAGACTGCAGCCTTTAGATTCATGATTTCTGATCATAATATTGATCTGATATTGATCTGATATTGATATATTATTCTGTTATTGATCAATATATTGATCTGTTATTGATATATTGAACTGTTATTGATCTGTGCAGGTTCGGGCCTTATGGAATCCCTGTCACGGCGTTTCCTTCTCGCAGAGAGTCGTCACGACGCCATGTCCAGGCTCCTCCCACCGTGGAAGCCCCGCCCCCTGCAGAAGCCCCACCCACCGAGCCAGCGCTGACTCCTTTGTTCCACCAGGGGGCGCCGTATCCTCCGCCTCTGTTCCTCAGAGACTCGTATCACCAGAGCCTTCCTCAGCCGCCTCCTCGACGAATCAAACGCTCTCGCCGTCGCTACGGCAACAGCGAGGAGCCCACCTGCATGTTAGTGCGACTCCGCCCCCGGCAGGTGCTGTGCGACAGGTGTAAGGGCGTGGCCGGCCCTAGACCCGCCCCCTCGACTCGCCGACGCCCAATCCAGAACCTTTAGACGAAAACTTACCGACCGAAGTCAAACGCTGCGCTGTGACGACGCTCGACCGACACGGCCCCGAAGAGACACGCCCAAAGGCCCGGGGCCCCTAACCCCGCCTCCAACCCCGCCTCCCGCAAACCCACAAGCCACGCCCACAGCAGCTCCGCCCACAACAGCAGCAGCTCCGCCCACAGCAAAGACCAGAGCAAAGATCAGAAGAACAGAGACGCCTCGAGGTCCAGCAGTCTGCGTTCGGGCCCCGGCACCGTCAGGACCGGCTCTGGGTCCAGTCTGAGGTCTGGACCGGGGACCGGCCTCAGGACTGGCCCGGGAACCGGCCTCAGGTCCAGCTCTGGCACCGGGAGCAGAGTTCTGACGCGGAGGATCTCCTCGGCTTTATCTCCGCCCAGAATCCGTCTAAAACCCCACAGGTACCGCACTGACCCCGAGCCCAGCCCCGCCCCCAGCTCCGCCCCCTCCAGAACCAGACCCAGACCAGGACCCAGACTAGACTCAAGCAACAAAACCAAGTCCTCCAGTCGAGCTCCGAGTCGAGCTGTAATCGAGCCGTGAGTAGAGACGAGGCCAGAGCCGGGTCTAAAACAGGACTCAAGACCGAGTCTAAGACCGAGTCCAAGACCCTGTCTAAACCCGGGACTAAGCCAGGGACTAAGTTAGAGACTAAACCAGGGTCTAAACCAGAGCTTAAACCAGGGACCAGGTCTGAGCAGAACCTAAATCCAGAGATAAAAACAGAGTCAGAAAACATGACCCAGACAATGGACCTCAGACCTGAGCCTGAGCTCGAGACCAGTTCAGGACCAGACCTAAAGCCGGTCCTGCCTAGCCCCACCTCCTCTCCCTTAAGGCCCTCCCTCTCTCTCCTAAGCCCCTCCCCCTCTCGCAGCCGCAGGAAACAGGTTTTCCCCAGACCAACTCGAGACTTTGATCTGGACTTTATCGGCTGGTGTGGGCCGGACTCAGACCAGGACCAGGACCAGGTGAGACCAGAACCAGCACCAGAAACCAAAGTTAGTCCAGACGAGGATCCGGCTGGTTCTGTTTGTGAGACTAGGCCCAGTGAGACTGAACCAGCGTCAGAACCTGAGCTCGCTTCAGAAGCAGCCAACGGTCCTGGAGCTGTGGAGGATTTACAAGTCCAGACCAGTCCAAGTCCTGGTCCAGAGTCCAGTCCAAGTCCTGGTCCAGAGTCCTGCCCAAGTCCTGGTCCAGAGTCCTGCCCTAGTCCTGGTCCAGAGTCCAGTCCAAGTCTGCTGGAATCCAGTCTCAATCCTGAATCTGAAAACAGAACTTTAGCAGAGCCTGAGCCAATGGAAGTCGACCTTAATCCCAGTCCAGACCCGGTCCCCAGTCCAGACCAGGTCCTTGGCTCAGACGTAGTTCCAAGTCCAGACCCAATCCTCGGCTCAGACCCGGTCCCCAGTCCAGACCAGGTCGTTGGTCCTGAGCCCACAGTCGTCTCTGTGTCTGAGTCTGGTTCTGTGGCGGACTCCAGGCCCTCGTCTCCAAGCTCCTCCTCCGGATCCAGACCCGGGTCCAGGTCTGGGTCTCGGGCCTCAGAACAGTCCAGACCCAGTTCCAGACCCAGTTCCAGAGCCAGCTCCAGAACCAGCTCTAGAACCAGCACAAAGTCCGATTCTAAAACGTTAAAGAACCAGAGCTCGGACCAAAGACTGAAACAGGAAACTCTGCAGGAGCTTAGACCGGACTCTAAACCAGACCTTAGACCGGACTCTAAACCAGACCTTAGACCGGACTCTAAACCAGATCTTAGACCGGACCCCAAGGACATTAGGTTGGACTCTAAGCCGGACTCTAAATCGGACTCTAAACAGGCTTCGTCGCGCGCGGTGCAGAAGTGCGCGGATGGGTCGTCGCGCGCGGTGCAGAAGTGCGCGGATGGGTCGTCGCGCGCGGTGCAGAAGTGCGCGGATGGGTCGTCGCGCGCGGTGCAGAAGTGCGCGGATGGGTCGTCGCGCGGTGCAGAAGTG
The DNA here is from genome assembly GCA_038363315.1 of Mugilogobius chulae. Taxonomy (NCBI): domain Eukaryota; kingdom Metazoa; phylum Chordata; class Actinopteri; order Gobiiformes; family Gobiidae; genus Mugilogobius; species Mugilogobius chulae. The sequence continues at coordinate 161,837 of CM076399.1, read as the reverse complement.
CGGGCGCAGACGGTCGCTGCGTTTGCGTCGGCGACATCGTTTGGGCGAAGATCGCGGGGTTTCCGTGGTGGCCGGCTCGCGTGCTGTCGCTGTGTCGTCGCGGTGAAGGGGGCGGGGCAGTGAAACAGGAAGTGCGCGTGGCGTGGTTCGGGTCGCGCACCACCTCGGTTCTGCCGCTGAGCCACACGTCGCCGTTCCTCGAGACGTTTCAGGCCAGATTCGACCGGAAGCGGCGCGGGCCGTATCGACGCGCCATCGCCGAGGCCGCCAGCGCCGCCAAGCAGCTGACGCCGGAAGTGCGCGCGCTCATCACGCAGTTTGAGACGTAACGCGCAGGACTGCAGGGGGCGCTGTAGATGATTCAGACAAACAGAGTTACACTTTAAATCTTTGATGAAGTGACTGTTTCATGTTTGTGCAGTTTCTCTAAAAATAATGTTTTAATCTCATGAAGATAATAAATACTCTGTACTCATAAGTGTTTTATGAAGATGATAAACTCATAAAAGTGTTTTATGACGATAATAAACTCATAAAAGTGTTTTTATGTGAAAGTTCTTTTGACACGTTTCAAACTCTTCAGACAAACTTAAACATGAACCAGTCACGTGATCAGAAGATTGAGTTTCTCTTTTAGTTGAGGCTGTTTCTGTCGTTACCGCGGCGACGTCTGTTACTTTAGCTCAAGCACCTGAAGCCTGGTGCATCCTGGGAAATGTAGGCTGTCAAACTGCTGTACGTCTGCCCCGGTGCACTGTGGGAAACCGGAGACTTTAATGATGTGCCAAACTCGTCCTCAGACCTGGTCTAGTCCTGGTCTGGTCCTGGTTTAGTCCTGGTTCTGAGCTGGTTTACTGTGAGTCACTAGGATTTTGTTTTCCGTTAGTTTGGAACATTTTATTTAAGACTGATTTAAGAAGCTGAAGCTGTTGGACCGAGTCAGACCAGAGTCAGACCCTGTTGGACCGAGTCAGACCCTGTTGGACCCTCTCAGACCCTGTTGGACTGTGCCAGACTCGTCTGATTCGGTCCTGGACTTTCCCTCTGTTTGCAGAACAGAATCTGTGTAAAAATGTTCAAACATTTGTTGATGAATAAAAGTTGTGAATCTTTTCTGTGTCTCTGACTTTTCACTTTTTTTCTGCAAACAGACGGAAAACTCACCCTCCATTAAGCCCCGCCCCCTGCTCATTAAGCCCCTCCCACCTGTCCATTAAGCCCCTCCCACTCGCTCATTAAGCCCCTCCCACCCGCTCATTAAGCCCCTCCCACTCGCTCATTAAGCCCCTCCCACCTGTCCATTAAGCCCCTCCCACCCGATCATTAAGCCCCTCCCACCCGATCATTAAGCCCCTCCCACCGATCATTAAGCCCCTCCCACTCGCTCACAAGCCCCGCCCCTCAGACTCATAAGCCCCTCCCACTCGCTCACAAGCCCCGCCCCTCAGACTCATAAGCCCCTCCCACTCGCTCATTAAGCCCCGCCCCTCAGAGCGGCTTTAGAGCAGATAAATTATATTTCAGAGTTTGTTTCATCAGATTCTTCCGTTTTCCGTCTGTTTCATTAAAATGTTTAGTTTATATAAAATATTATTTATATTTATGTTTCAGCTGCAGAAATCAGTGTCAGTGACCCTAACTTCAATATCAGAGTAATCAGATTACCAGAGTAATCCGATTACCAGAGTAATCCGATTACCAGAGTAATCCGATTACCAGAGTAATCCGATTACCAGAGTCATCAGATTACCAGAGTAATCCGATTATTCAACAGAAGACAAATGTGATCATCAGAAGCTTCGACAGGTTCTGACTAACCCTACCCTTCTGTTGAGTAATCTGATTACTCTGATAATCTGATTACTCTGGTAATCTGATTACTCTGGTAATCTGATTACACTGGTAATCGGATTACTCTGGTAATCTGATAATCTGATTACTTTGCACTGCAAAAAAGGCCTTTCAAAAACTAAGAACATGTTTCTTATTTTGAGGTAAAAACGACTTGTTTCCAGTGAAATAATCTCAGTGCAATAATCTCAGTGTAATAATCTCAGTGTAATAATCTCAGTGTAATAATCTCAGAGCAATAATCTCAGAGCAATAATCTCAGAGCAATAATCTCAGAGCAATAATCTCAGTTCAGTGGAACATGTGACTAACCTGGTTTTGTTAGTTTCAAGTTCTCTTGACAAGATTTTAATCAAATCTTTTTTTTTATTCAAACAATTGTCTTAAAACAGAAACACATTTACTTAAATAAGTTTTTATCTCTAGAGAAGATAAATCAGGAGAATCTCTTAAACAAGTCACATAATCTGAGTCAGATTTGGGCTTAGCCTAACCCTAACCCTAACCCTTGGGTTTATTCAGTGAAAACATCTTAAATCAGTCTTTAAATATTAATATGTTTAATTCATGTCATTTTATCTGGGTTAGATTTTACTTTTTTGCAGTGTGATAATCTGATTACTGTAATAATCTGATTACTGTAATAATCTGATTACTGTAATAATCTGATTACTGTGATAATCTGATTACTGTGATAATCTGATTACTGTAATAATCTGATTACTGTAATAATCTGATTACTGTAATAATCTGATTACTGTGATAATCTGATTACTGTAATAATCTGATTACTGTAATAATCTGATTACTGTAATAATCTGATTACTGTGATAATCTGATTACTGTGATAATCTGATTACTGTAATAATCTGATTACTGTAATAATCTGATTACTGTAATAATCTGATTACTGTGATAATCTGATTACTCTGATTACTGTAATAATCTGATTACTCTGATAATCTGATTACTCTGATAATCTGATTACTGTGATAATCTGATTACTGTGATAATCTGATTTGGGTCCAAAAGGTTAAAGCTGCTGCCCTCTGCTGCTTCGCTGAGGAATTACACTTTCTCACATTTGGACAAATCCGTCTTAAACATATTAAACAAAAGTGTGAATATTCTGTTTCTGTTTCGTGTTTTGGATTTAAATGGGTTTGCTTTAACCTCAGACTGATCAGACACGCTGTGACCTCTGACCTTTGACCTGTGTGTGTGTTGCAGGTCGGAGGTGAAGAGCTGCTGAGGCACAAACACTTTTAGAGTTAATATATTTAAATAAATATTATTGTGAATTAAAGCTATAATCATGAAGTCAGCTGATCCTGCGTCGGCCAATCAGAAGCCTCCCTGCGTCCTCCAATCAGACGGCTGCTTCCCGGAAACACCCCGTCCACGGATCAGGGTCAAAGGTCGTGTGTGTTTTTACTCCGCCCACTTTTTGTGAATAAGATTCTATGAGTTTGACTGCAATAAAAACCTGCCTGAGTCCGACTGGTTTGTCTCTGACTTTTGTCAATAAATAAATAAATAAATACAAATAAACCATCTGAGAGTGACAGTGAGAGAAAAGACTTTAGAGCTGAAGAAATAAGAGGCAGAAAAGTGATAAACAGATGTGATAATATTGATCGTTTGCAGCTGTGTTCAGACTCTTCTCATGACGGTGTGTCTGAAGTGTGTCTGAGTGAAAACCTGCTGTTTCTGTGACTTTTACTGATTTAAATGTAAAATGAATCTTGTGGAACACGCTGCACCAACAGGACGAGGTTCAAGTCTGAGTCTGGAGCTTTTCTTTTACATTCTGATGACGACAAAAGAACTGGAATCTCTGAGTCGTGACAGATCTAAACCAGGTAAGTCAAAGGCTCTTTCCCAAACGGCTCATACTCACTTCCCTAAACCCTAAACACTCAGATGTGCTCCTGTGAGGTGAGTGTGTCTGAAATGCACAAGGGCAGAGTGAGTAGGAGACAGTCAGACACTTCACAGCGAGTGAGCAGCAGGTGTTCACTAAACAGGTGTAACACTGAAAACAGCCCCACGAGAAACATGCACCACGTGAGATAGTTCCAGCTTTTTATAAAAGTTAACAGATGTTTAATCAAGCATTTAATTTCCAGCTCTAATCATTTTTAAATGAATAAAGAAAATATACTGATGCACATTTAGCTTTTATTTGTCCTGAAAAATACTGTTGGACTCAAAATGTTCTGGACATTTTTAATTGTTTTGTAACTAAAAAAAAGAGGCTGGAATAATTTGCACCTCAGACACACATAATATAATCTGATATAAAATAAAATAAGTACAGAAAGTACCTTTATTATTGTGACTCACAGGGCAGAGCTTTCACTGGAAACACTTGTGTGTCATTTGTTTGTAATGATCACAAACAAGAAAGATAGAACTGGTGAGAAGAGGAATATTTGGGAATGTTGAGGGAAGTTTATGTTTAAATGTTTTGTCACAGTCAAAACAAATACTAAACAAGACAAGCTCTAAAAGTGTCCAGTAGGTGGTGGTAACGCTGCCTCCAGAGTCTCAAAGGCCAATAAAAGAAGAAGTTTCAGAGAGTGAAGTGTCTGAAATCACAGGAATGAAGGGAACTAAGGAGTGTCCCTCACAGAAGTGTAGTTCTTAGGGAGAGGGAATAGGGACTGGTTTGGGAAAGGGCCAATGTAAATGAGAAAAACCTTCCTGACGATTTACAGCCGAGTGACTTAAAACCATTTAAATGAGACTTATTCTGTCAAAGTCACTTTTCTAAGTGTTTAATCTTGTTCTAACGGCTCCTTCATCATTAGTTTACTCAAAGTTATATTTGAATTGATTCATTCATGTTGGAGTAATCTTGTTTTGTTCTTCAGCTGCAGCTCAAGTGTCTCACCTACCACCTAGCCCCGCCCACTTGTCTGGATTTACTTGTTATAATTCAAAAGATTAAAACTTAAAGTGAAGCTTAAATGGTTCAGAACTGTCCCAGAGACACTTTACAACAATAAAAATGGTTATTCTAAATCTGTTGCTTTTACAGTTACATTTTAAAATGAAGAGGCGGGGCTTATCAGTGAAGAGGCGGGGCTTATCAGTGAGGAGGCGGGGCTTATCAGTGAAGAGGCGGGCTTATCAGTGAAGAGGCGGGGCTTATCAGTGAAGAGGAGGGGCTTATCAGTTGAACAGGAAGTCAGTAGAGCTGTTTCTATTTTTAAGTTGTTTTAGATCAGCTTTGTGTTTTACAATGAACCAAAGGTAAATTACTGATCTGCACATGTTCTAGTTTATTATTAAATATATAAACAAAAACACAATAGGTCTCCTTTTAACTCTGCTCCAGTGTGAGACTAAACACCAGACACTTCCACAGACAAACCTGCTCTAGAAGCCTTTTGTAGACCCTTTTGAGACATTTTTACTTTAAAGAAATATGACTCCTGTAAAATAATATAACAGGTATAATCTAAGTGTTTTAAATGTGACTTTACAAATCCAAACACAGACGAAGTTTAAGGTTATTTTATTGTCAAAGGTCAAAGGTCAAATCAGAGATGTTTTTCTTCACATTCTATTTACAGATTTTTTTAATTTCAACAACTACGATTGTCAAAACATTTTAAACATTTTCAGAGTTTAAACACTTTTAATTATTTAAAGTAAAACTAATTCAGTGCAAAAGTTCTAAAGTGACGTCATTAAAAGATCAAACACCAGGATCAGAGTCAAGCTCCGCCCACCTCGGGGCTCGTGTGGGCGGGGCTCAGTCACGTGAGCGTCGGGTCTGAGCGATCCAGGAAGTGAAGGCGGAGACTCGAGCGTAAACTCCGGGACTCTGAGGATTTCCACAGCCGTCGCCGAACGAAGTCACTCCTGCAACGGCCAATCAGAGCGCAGCATTTACACCCAGCCAATCAGAGCAGAGACATTTACACTCAGCCAATCAGAGCGCAGCGTTTACACTCAGCCAATCAGAGCGCAGCGTTTACACTCAGCCAATCAGAGCGCAGCGTTTACACTCGGCCAATCAGAGCACAGCGTTTACACTCAGCCAATCAGAGCACAGCGTTTACACTCAGCCAATCAGAGCAGAGACAGTGTGTTTAATGTGAGTTCTCAGTTATAAACAGGGGTCCCTCAGGCTGTGTTTTGGACCCTCTGCTGTTCTCTTCAGTTTAAACCAAGAGTGTCAGGGATCCGGCCCGCGGGCCACATCCGGCCCGCCTAGCCTTTTCATCCGATCCGCGAACCATTTTTAATAAAATATAACTTTATTTATTTATTTTTAAATATATATTATCATGACTCACGCTGAGCGGCGCGTCCGTTGCGCGCCGCGTCTGTGCGCAGCGCGTCTGTGCGCGCTGGTAGCGTAACCGCGTCCCACTGGAGCAGCACAAATGAAGGCTTGGCTCTTTGAAGCAGGTCGCGGACACGTGTTTTCAACCCTCGCTGGACAGATGTCGAAAGAGAAAGCTGAACATCGAGTGTCGGATCTTCCAGGAAAATTGACTAATTGGTATTTTTCACAGAGGTGACTGGGAAACCTGTGTGTTTGGTGCAAGAGGCAAGTGGCTGTGCTAAAGGAAGGAATACGACCCCACCAGAGTCGACTTAGAGACAAATACACCAACTTCAACTGAGAAGACAGAAGATTAACGAACTGCTGCTGGGACTGAACGGACTCGGGAGGTTAGTGATGCCGCAGTAAAAGCTGGTTACCTGATCGATATGTCTGCATCTAACCATTGTGTGAGTGTGAGTTTGTGAAAAGTTGCCTATGTAAGGCTGCAGAAGTTGTGTGCCTCATAAACGTATATTTCACCAAGAGGATTTGTGCTGCAAGTCTGTGAAAGTGGATCACGTGATAGAACTGTTTCAATAAGGTGTTGACTTTATTCAGCAGTTGTCATAAGAGTCTTGTTTTCCTGGTTAAACTGGAGGTCTAACTTGGCTGTGATTTCATTGATGTGCCTGGAACAGTTCTTACTCATGTTTTCTTTATTGTTCAAAGTTACATTGTTAAAACAGTCCAAGCTCATAACTTCCATGTCATCGGTTCTGCTCTGAGCTGCTGTGAGACATGACAAACATTGAGCTTTTTTTTACACATATTTTGTCAACTATTGTGTTGTGTTACTGCAACTTGAATCACTTAAGCCTCAGGTTGTTACTTTTTATTTTATTGAAGAAAATGTCTTTTATTCTGTATTGCACTTGTTTTAGCACATTTTAATCTATATTGTGGACCTTGGGTTATGTCATATACTATTATATTCTACTCTATACAAGCGTTACTCAAACATCAGCTGTTTTTCCTTTGACACACATTTGTTATTATTGTTTACTGTTACCTGTGACGTACATCCTGTGACACAACTGAAATCATATCAAGCTAAGGTTAAAGATGTTCTGTAATTCTGAATATAAGATTACAAATATGGTCACATGTTCTTGATATTGTTTAGTTACAAGATATACAGTAGCTGACTAAGAGTCAGTGAGGCGCCGAGATAGAGAACAAAACCATGTTAAATAACTTAGACCAGTTTCTGTAAAACAAGTGCCAGGACGAGAGTGTGCAGGGACGAGTGCGCCGCAGTGTCAGAGATGTAAGCTGCAAGGGCTGAAAATGGTGATGTGTCCTGATGTCCTGTTGTTCAATAAAGATCTGCTGATGAAACGATCCTTGACTACAGGGCTAGGGTTAGGGTTAAGGTTTTTGGAGGCCCTAGGCTACTACATTTTGAGGCCCCTACCGTTCCGCCCTCAAAAATTTTTGCTTAAAAATTATATTTCCTGCATTTTGGTGGATTTTAGAGGAGATTTTGTTTTGTTTTTTGTTCAGTGCCTGGCCATGGTTTAATTAAACATTACTATTATTACTTCAACATGATTTAGCAGTATTTAAATATTTTAGTAAGTTTTACCTTACAGAAAGTTTCCAGGTTAGAATTAAGCTAAAACTATTTCTGTGTCTCAATGTCAAGCAAATCCATGGCTAAAATGTTAAAGTGATTTTGGTAAAGATGTGTGCCATTTTAAATCACAGTGGAGCACTTTGTACTTTAGAAATCAGAGTGTTTTCAGTTTTAGAGAAGAACACAGACTAAATATGAAGGAACTGTGTGAGAAACAAGGTTGAAAGAAACAAAACACAGTTCCACACATGTTTTAGATGAGAAAACAGATAAAAAAAAATAGCAATTTTTTTTGTATATGGGCCCTTTAATTTCCTCTTCTCCTCTGCTGCTCCGCGGCAAAGCGCGCTCTCGCGTCACGGACACACGAAGCAGAGTAGCTCACGCTAAAACAACTTTTGAACTTGTGTTTTTAGACATCTATCTTTGGAATACTTCGACAGAAATGCGCCGCGCTTCGTCGCGGTGATTTTAGCTTTTAAACTAAATCAGCTTGAGGATTTGTTCATCTCCTCTTTTTGATCGTATCTCCGAGAATACATGTCGGATTGATCTGAAACAAAGACTGGGTGAGAGGTTATGGGACGTAGAACATGTTTTGTGTCCAGAGTCTTTGATTTTCCGCTGTGTGCTGTTAATGATCAGCCGCATCTCTCCAGACTCTCTCTTCTCTCTCTCGAGCGCAGCAGCACAGGGCCCCTCCCCCTGAGACACTAAACATTTTTATTTTTAATTTATGCCAATAGAATAGTGACAAACAACAGTGATCATAAAAAATATACATAAAACTTAATAATAGCAGTTTTAATTTAGCTTTTCATAATATATTGTAATGCAGATACATTTTGAATTGCTGCTCACTGAGGCCCCCTGCTGGCGGAGGCCCTATGCTGCAGCCTGTGCAGACTAATGCCATAAGCCGGCCCTGGCTACAATGACTTTAATTCAAAGTCAACAATATATTATTTTATATTTTCAAATTTATGCCGTGATTTATTGTGCTCCGACACGTTTGAGCTCAGATATAGCTGTATGCAGCCCCCTGGTTTAAACAGAAAATAAATAAGACTGACCAATCAGAGTCCAGCGTCATCCTGCAGATACATGAGAGGACCTCCAGAGTCGCCCTGAGACACAAACACCAGTTAAACCCTGAAAGAGGCTCTGGCAGGTGTCGCTCCTGTCTTACCTGGCAGGTGTCGCTCCCTCCTCCTCTTCTCCTGCACAGATCATCAGGTCTGTGATGTGATACTGAGGCAGCTGCTCCTGACACAGAGTCTGGTCCACGACAGGGACCTGCACCTGCTGCAGGACGTCAGGGAGCGCACCTGTCGACACAGAGACACGTGAGAGCTGCCTGCCCCTGTCAAAACCTGCCTGCACAGAGAATGCTTTACAAACTCCTTTCCTTGCTTCATTTTGACTGTATCTCAGCCTCTTTCCACCGGCCTCACCCATTTTTCTTGTAGGCCCGAGCCCGGCCTAAAGTTGAGCCCGGCCTGGGCTGGGTTCACGTTCAGAATCTAAACTCTAAAGGTGCTTTCAGACCGAACGCGACCACGTGGACACTTTCAATGTTATGTCATGTGTAGGTGCGATTTTGCGCGCCCAGAGCGGCGCGGAGCGTCTACTACGACCGGCGCGAAAGTTTAAGGAAACACAAGCGGGCATACACGCGCAACCAGCATGTGAAGAGCAAAGTGACAGTGGTTCAAAACAACCAGTACTACTTTAATATGATCAGGCTTCAGTTATTGACTTATTCTAACCAAAAGCTGCACAATAAAAAAAAACACAGAACATGTGTGACTGGGACAAAAGAATAAAAAAGATTGATCTCCAGGCGCCCCCCCCCCCCCCCCCCCCTCACCTCCGCTCTCCAGACGTCCCCCCCCCCCCTCACCTCCGCTCTCCAGACGTCCCCAGCCGCAGACGGAACAGTCGCTTCCTGGACGAGGATCTGAAGCTGTTTCTGGGAGACAAACCGGCTGCACGTGGTCTGAGGTCAAAGGTCAAACACAGAGAGGTTCAGGTCAAAGGTCACATGATCGCACTCAGATCATGTGACTGACTCTGATCATGTGACTCTGATCATGTGACTGACCGCTGAAGCTGATTGGCTCCTGCAGCTGCATCAGGGCCACGTCGGCTCGTTTGATTCGTCGGTTGTACAGAGGGTGGATGATGATGCGTCTGATTGGTCGAGACTGAACCTCTGGAGCCGAGGTCTGTGATTGGACGGTGAGGCCCATGAACGCACTCCAGCGCCCACGTGCATGTTCTTCCTGAGGTCAGAGGTCACAGGGGTCACAGGGGTCAGAGGTCACAGAGGTCACGTGAAGAGAAAATAAAGTCGAACCCATAGACGCAGTGGGCGGCGGTCCAGGATCCAGTCTGAGCCAATCAGAGACGCTCCACACACGTGACGGTTCATCCAATGAAGAGACACGATCCAAGGCCACGCCCCTTTGGCTGCATCGACTCCGCCCACAATCTTTCCACTTCCTGAAACAAGTTTAACTCAACAGTATTTACTCAATTTAATTTAACTCTAAAGGCTTTTGATAAACGTTTTACTCACTGGAGTTCTCTGATTGGCCGGCTGCTGCTCTGCTTTGCTCTGATTGGTCAAACGCGACGTGATGTTCACCTGTCGAACTCACAGGCTGAAACACAGACCAGAGTCAGGACTAAACCAGACTAAAGCAGGACTAAAGCAGGACTAAAACAGGACTAAAACAGGACTAAAACAGGACTAAAACAGGACTAAAACAGGACTAAAGCTGGACTAAAGCTGGACTAAAGCTGGACTAAGCAGGACTAAACCAGGCTGACTAAACAGGACTAAAGCAGGACTAAAGCAGGACTAAAGCAGGACTAAACAGGCAAAGCAGACAAAGCAGGACTAAACAGGACTAAAGCAGGACTAAAGCAGGACTAAAACAGGACTAAGCGACTAAACAGGACTAGCGGACTAAAGCGGACTAAAGCAGGCTAAAGCAGGACTAAAACAGGACTAAAACAGGACTAAAACAGGATAAACCAGGACTAAAACAGGTCAAAACCAGGACTAAAACAGGACTAAAGCAGGACTAAAGCGGGACTAAACAGGACTAAAGCAGGACTAAAGCTGGACTAAAACAGGACTAAACCAGGACTAAAACTGGACTAAAACTGGACTAAAACTGGACTAAAACAGGACTAAAACTGGACTAAAACTGGACTAAAGCCGGACTAAACCAGGACTAAAACTGGACTAAAACAGGACTAAAACTGGACTAAAACTGGACTAAAACAGGACTAAAACTGGACTAAAGCAGGACTAAAACAGGACTAAAACAGGACTAAAACTGGACTAAAGCAGGACTAAAACAGGACTAAAACAGGACTAAAGCAGGACTAAAACAGGACTAAACCAGGACTAAAACTGGACTAAAACTGGACTAAAACAGGACTAAAACTGGACTAAAACAGGACTAAAACAGGACTAAAGCAGGACTAAAGCAGGACTAAAACAGGACTAAAACTGGACTAAAGCAGGACTAAAACAGGACTAAAACAGGACTAAAGCAGGACTAAAACAGGACTAAACCAGGACTAAAACTGGACTAAAACTGGACTAAAACAGGACTAAAGCAGGACTAAAGCAGGACTAAAACTGGACTAAAGCTGGACTAAAACAGGACTAAAGCAGGACTAAACCAGGACTAAAACTGGACTAAAGCAGGGCTAAAACAGGACTAAAACAGGACTAAACCAGGACTAAACCAGGACTAAACTCACGTTCGTTGCTGCAGTTCAGTGAAACGACATTCTCACATTCGTCTCTGTGAGAAACAAAACAAGAAACATACATTTAAACCAGTCTGTGTTTTTCTAACATTGTGTTTTCTTTAAATCAGTTATTTTTGATAAAACAACACTTTCTCGTTGTTTCTGTTTTTCTCAGTTTGACGTCTGTTGTATTTTCATGGACATTAAACCTGGACAATGTGACAGAAGTGCATTTTGAATCTAAAACTCTGGTTGAACAGAGTTTGTGTGCTGAAGTACAATCTAGACCTTGAGACTGCAGAAGTTTTATTTCAGTGACTCCAAACTAAAGGAGATTAAACTGGAGACGTGTGAAAGCAGCGAAAGTGAAAGTGTCTCTGATGAAGATGAAGAGCAGAGGGACGAGCGCAGAACCCTGGGGAACACCTTCAGTGAAGAGCAGAGGGACGAACGCAGAACCCTGGGGAACACCTTCAGTGAAGAGCAAAGGGACGAGCGTAGAACCCTGGGGAACACCTTCAGTGAAGAGCAGAGGGACGAGTGCAGAACCCTGGGGAACACCTTCAGTGAAGAACAGAGGGACGAGCGTAGAACCCTGGGGAACACCTTCAGTGAAGAGCAGAGGGACGAGCGTAGAACCCTGGGGAACACCTTCAGTGAAGAACAGAGGGACGAGCGTAGAACCCTGGGGAACACCTTCAGTGAAGAGCAGAGGGACGAGCGCAGAACCCTGGGGAACACCTTCAGTGAAGAGCAGAGGGACGAGCGCAGAACCCTGGGGAACACCTTCAGTGAAGAGCAGAGGACGAGCGCAGAACCCTGGGGAACACCTTCAGTGAAGAGCAAAAGGACGAGTGTAGAACCCTGGGGAACACCTTCAGTGAAGAGCAGAGGGACGAGCGCAGAACCCTGGGGAACACCTTCAGTGAAGAACAGAGGGACGAGCGTAGAACCCTGGGGAACACCTTCAGTGAAGAGCAGAGGGACGAGCGTAGACCCTGGGGAACCCCTTCAGTGAAGAGCAGAGGGACGAGCGCAGAACCCTGGGGAACACCTTCAGTGAAGAACAGAGGGACGAGCGTAGAACCCTGGGGAACACCTTCAGTGAAGAGCAGAGGGACGAGTGTAGAACCCTGGGGAACACCTTCAGTGAAGAGCAGAGGGACGAGCGCAGAACCCTGGGGAACACCTTCAGTGAAGAGCAGAGGGACGAGCGCAGAACCCTGGGGAACACCTTCAGTGAAGAGCAGAGGGACGAGCGTAGAACCCTGGGGAACACCTTCAGTGACAGGAAACGAGTGAGATTTAAAGTATTTTATGGAAATGAAGAACAGAAAGTAAAGGATCTTTATTTAAATGGAACTCTTCATAGACAAAAGTTACAAATGTAAAACAAGAACCAGAAAAGTGACCGAGATGTCAAAGGTCCACGGTCTGGTCCATAGTGTGATCTATGGTGTCACTGACAGTATTCTCGATGGTGTATTCTCGATGGTGTGATTGACAGTATTCTCGATGGTGTGATTGACAGTATTCTCGATGGTGTATTCTCGATGGTGTATTCTCGATGGTATGACTGACAGTATTCTCGATGGTGTATTCTCGATGGTGTGATTGACAGTATTCTCGATGGTGTATTCTCAATGGTGTATTCTCGATGGTGTCACTGACAGTATTCTCGATGGTATGACTGACGGTATTCTCAATGGTGTGACTGACAGTATTCTCGATGATGTATTCTCGATGGTGTGACTGACAGTATTCTCGATGGTCTCAAACGCTTCAGATGGGGTCAAAGGGCAGAGATGGAGAAAGAGACAGTTTCAGTTTTAGAAAGACGAAGGCAGAAGATCGAGACTGTAGAGAGCAGCTCGTTTGTAGCACTTTGGTCACTTTTGTGTTGAAAAGGACTATATAAATAAAGGTTGATTGATTGTAGAGACGAGTTGAACTGGACACAGATGAACAGATGGAGGAAAATCAAGAGTTTTATGGTTGTAGAAGTTTATAAGATGTTTGTGAAATGTCCTTGTTGAAAGGAGCAGGGACTTGAGCTGTTTGGAGTTGGAGAAGTCGATGCAAAAACTGGACGAGTTCATTTTCCAGTTAAATATTTCTCTCTTTGTGCAGCTGTTTGACGTTTGCTGAAGTGTGCAGGATGAACATGTGATTTAAGTTTGTCTTTAGATGTTTTTTGAGACAAAGTTAAAATAATCTTGGCAGTTAGTCTGGTCCAGACCAGGTTTATGTCTGTGCACTTGTTACTACGGCAACTCAAAGCCCACTCTACCGCGTTAGTGGAACGGAAATGGAGATTTCATGAACCTGGACTGTCCAATCAAACCAGGCTTTGGCTTTAGCTCGCTTCATGGAAAATAGACTAAACACATAAACAGGGGGGCTCTTTCACAACACAGACAGCAGGGGGCGCTCTTACACACACACAGACACACAGACAGCAGGGGGCGCTCTTACACAACACAGACAACAGGGGGCGCTCTTACACACACACAGACACACAGACACAGGGGGCGCTCTTACACAAACACAGACAACAGGGGGCGCTCTTACACACACACAGACACACAGACAGCAGGGGCGCTCTTACACAAACACAGGTACGTTCACACTGCAGGTCAATTCCGATTTTTTTGCCCATATGCGACCTATATCCGATTTGACCATGGCAGTATGAACGGCACAGATCCGATTTTTTCAAATGCGACACGCGACGCTTTCATATGTGGAAATAAATCTGATCTTTTCAAATGCGACTCCAGTCTGAACGCTCATGTCGCATTCATCCGACTTTACGTCACAAACTCAACAAGTCAAAGCAGAAACAGCGGCAGAAGAGAGGAGGAGGAGGAGGAGGAGGAGAGGAGGAGGAGGAGGAGGAGGAGGAGGAGAGAGCATCCGCACCAGCGTTTGCTAAAGCTGGACCGCCCGGTAAACTCCACGCACAAACTTCACGTGAGCCAGACAAGAGACGACGCTACACTAAATCATACACAGCCTGTTTATTATCATAACTACTGCAGCAGCGCATCACGTCAGTCAGAAGGAGAGATGCAGGACAAACACGGTGGAGAATCTTTCACTCACCTCTGGAAAGTTTTCAAGTTAAACTGTTGTGTCATCCAGGTCCTTTCATCCATTCTGCACAAATCAGTCACATAAAGTCCACAGAACATCGCTACAAATCCGTTTAGAAGTGTTGTTTGCAAAGAGAACAGCTCAAAAGTACGAAGCAATAGTCCCTTGTGCGTGTTTGTTTATCCACGGCTCGGCGCGGTCAAGTTATAATAACGTCATTATCACTGGACTACTTCCTGTCAATGTCGCCAACTTTCTGCGTTTAAAACGCATTTCTCTACACTGCGCCACATTTTACACATGAATTAAGAGTTTGTATCTATAGTTGTGTAATGTTCTGAATGTTTTCAACTCTTTTGGCTTCTTAAAATGACCGACTTTATTTTGGACAGGAAACAGAACATGCTAATGTGTGCTAGCTTGTTAGCAGAACTTTTCTCTGACAGTATTTGGTCTTTGCAGCTCCGTTTCTGCACTAAACAGCCTGAAATAGACACAAACATGTCCTGGCTGTGTCTGTGTGTCAGCCAAGGTGCTCTTTACTGCGCATGCGGGTCACTTTTAGAGCCGCATCCCGTTCACACCAGGGACAAGTTGGAGTCGCATGTTTTGTGTAATGTGAACGACCACATGAACAAATCGGAATTGATGAAAAATTCGGAATTGAGAATCCGACCCTGCAGTGTGAACGTAGCCATAGACAACAGAGGGCGCTCTTACACACACACAAACAGCAGGGGGCGCTCTTACACACACACAGACACACAGACAGCAGGGGGCGCTCTTCACAAACACAGACAACAGGGGGCGCTCTTACACACACAGACAGCAGGGGGCGCTCTTACACACACAGACACACAGACACAGGGGGCGCTCTTACACCACGCTCGTCTCCAGACTCTGGTTAAACACAGAAACAGGGGGCGCTCTTACACAAACACAGACAACAGGGGGCGCTCTTACACACACAGACAACAGGGGGCGCTCTTACACACACAGACAGCAGGGGGCGCTCTTACACACACAGACACACAGACACAGGGGCGCTCTTACACCACACTCGTCTCCAGACTCTGGTTAAACACAGAAACAGACACAAAAGGAGAATCTTCAGGACGAGACTCGACGGAGCTCCAGACGCCAGACCTGAAACACATTTACAAGATTAAACCCTCCCGCTAAGCCCCGCCCCTCCGCCCTGGCCCCGCCCCTCTGGCCCCGCCCTCACCTGTGTCCCAGGTATCTGCAGGTGAAGTCGCTCAGACTTTGACTCCAGTTTGACGAACAAACAGAGAAGTTTGACGAGACGATTTTAAACTGAAGCTTCTGCGAATCTGAGAAAACTAAAGAAAAACAATAATTACAAAACAGAGACAGAAGAAGAAACAGGAGACAGGAGACAGGAGACAAGAGACAAGAGACAAGAGACAAGAGACAAGAGACAAGAGACAAGAGACAAGAGACAAGAGACAGGAGAAGAGACAGGAGACAGGAGAAGAGACAAGAGACAGGAGAAGAGACAAGAGACAGGAGATAGGGACAGAGACAGAGACAGGAGCAGAGACAGGGACAGACTCACCACACTGAGCTTCGTCGGTTCCGTCGTCACAGTCCAAACGTCCGTCACAAACAGATTCAGCAGAAACACAAAGACCAGAGACTGAGCACTGGAACTGAGCCTCTGGACACGGATCTGAAGGGGGAGGGGCAGAGAGGGCGGGACAGAGGGGCGTGACTCAAACGTGATCAATACTCTGTGGTGGAACAATCGATCGGCTCTGACCTTTTGACCCCAGATTGACCCCTGAACTGAAGTTTGCTCTGAAACCTCGGCCAGAGGTGGAGCTGTCCGTCAAGAACCACAAAGAGATCTGATTGGTCGAGGAGAAAAGGTCGTGGGCGGGCCTCTGTTTCCTGTGAAAACACCTGAGAAAACAAAAGTCTTAGTTCCTTACGTAACTACAGTTCTATGAGTTTGTGTGTACTTTACGGGCTTCACTATTGGCAGACGCGACGCAAAGGCCGTAGGGTCTATGACTCCCAGCAGACACGCATGAGTGGAGCGCACCCACAAACCACTCTGCACCACGTACAGAGACGCAGCAGGCGAGGTCCAGACTGGAGGTGAGAAAGACACACAGTCCTGCCTGGACCTGCTGCAACCACCCGCAGTGAAAGAGGAAAAACATGGGTGACGAAAGGCCGTCTCTCTCAAGAGCGCCTAAGGTACATCGCCAACAAAGAGAAAAGTCTTTAGGCCGTCACCTCATGTCGACTCCTGCGGCCCACGAGAGAGGACCAAAGAACCACCGACCGAGCTGTCACATCCAACAGATCTGACTGCACAAACGTCGACGAGGAGGACCAGGAGGCTGCTAGACAGATCTCCTCGAGGGGCACTAAGCATAGCTGTAGAGGTGGCAACAAACCGGGTAGAACGAGCTCTGATGAGTGCAGGAGAGGGACGCCCTCCTGCCTCGTCAGTCACGTGAACCGCCTGGCACACCCAGTGAGCTGTGAGCTGTGATCCAGCACCACTTTTTCTTGGCAGTCAAGAAGTAGAAACCGTTCTGCGCTCTCTCTGCCTGTACCTCCACTACTGCGCCACAAAGCAGGAGGGAGGAAACCTCGTCCAGCAGTGCCCAGGTCTCGGCTGCATCGCGCAGTCTCGTCTCTAACACCCCCACAAACAGAGGTGGGTGTGGAGCAAACTGCAGCGCGTATCCCTTTCTCAGTGTCCTGTGTAACCACGGAGAGAAGGTCCACCCTGGTTTAGTAGAAGTCTGTGAGAGGCTGGAAGCCCTAAGCTCGGGCTCGTCCATCGTGTCCGTGAGTTGGCGGCCCATCTCGAAAAGGGATGTGCCGATTGTGAACAAGACATCGCACCAGCACAGTCGCGTCTCTTGACGTTGCATGTCTTCTCTGGGGAAAGTGGAGACTTCCGTCATACTAGCCTGGTTAGGGGCTGGGCGCTTATGAACATTGCCTGCGCTCCTAATGCTGGAAGGGGTGAGAGGCTCACTAACCCGAGGATGAGAGGAACTATGGACTGTAGACTCCCCTCCAGCGAGTGCACAGCTCTGTGAGGGAAAGCACATTGAAGCACAACCGCTACAAGCCTGCACAAGCCCCCTGGCACCTATGACCTGTGTAGCATTAGCATAGCAGCAGTCAAACAGTACCGCCGTCTGCCTGTCCGTCTGGAACGGGAGCTGAGGCTTACCGCCGGGCCAGAGTGAGGATGAGGGAAGCTGACACAACCTGTCCCTATCCTCGATGAGTGGAACCCCCGACTCGCTGCACCAGTGCTGCACGTAGCAATACGGCCGGTATGCTAGCGCAGTGTGCTGGAGTGTTGATCGGCGAGGCTGCAGCACGGACCGCCTAGGCCATCTTCGGGTCTGGATCGAGATGTTGACACCAGAGGGTGACAACATTTTCCAGCTGGTGAGTGCGGCAAATCCAAATCTTGATTGTAGAAGTAATAATCGTAAAAACTACGTTCTCAGAGATCTTGCTGAGTGAAAAGAAGGGCGAGTGAAGTGGACAGGGCCTTAGGGGAACTACGTCCACATGATTGGAGATTGGAGCGGTTCTTGTTTGTTTGCCTTGAGTGTTACCCAATAGTGAAGCCCGTAGGGGCGGAGCACACACGACATAGAACCAGTTTAGATCCTCTTTAAACCGGTTCTACGTAATCCTCCTTAAACCCACCCAGACCCTGATAGACCTGTTAGACCAGTTCTGATCCTCACCCAGCAGAGTTGAGTCCGGTTCTGGTCCGTCTCTGATCTCCAAAGTATCAAAACTTGTTTCCAGATCAAAATCCAGGAAATTAAGCTGAAGGTTTTTTCCAACGTCAGTGTGAAGCCTCCAAAGACCTGAAACGAGACCTGGTTTAGACCTGGTTTAGACCTGAAACGAAATCTGGTTTAGACCTGCAACGAGACCTGGTTTAGACCTAGTTTAGACCTGCAACAAGACCTGGTTTAGACCTAGTTTAGACCTGCAACGAGTCCTAGTTTAGACCTGGTTTAGAACTGCAATGAGACCTGGTTTAGACCTGCAACGAGTCCTAGTTTAGACCTGGTTTAGACCTGCAACGAGTCCTGGTTTAGACGTGGTTTAGACCTGCAACGAAACCTGGTTTAGACCTGGTTTAGACCTGCAACGAGACCTGCAACAAGACCTGGTTTAGACCTGCAACGAGACCTGCAACAGACCTGGTTTAGACCTGGTTTAGAGCTGCAACAAGACCTGGTTTAGACCTGGTTTAGACCTGCAACGAGACCTGCAACGAGACCTGGTTTAGATCTGGTTTAGACCTGCAACGAGACCTGGTTTAGATCTGGTTTAGACCTGCAACGAGACCTGGTTTAGACCTGGTTTAGACCTGCAACGAGACCTGGTTTAGACCTGGTTTAGACCTGCAACGAGACCTGGTTTAGACCTGGTTTAGACCTGCAACGAGACCTGGTTTAGACCTGGTTTAGAAGCCTCACACACTGCTGTTGTTGTTTAGATGTTTTGTTGTTGTTGTTGTTGTTGTTGTGACTCACAGTCGGCCTTGTTGCCGTAGTAATGAGGGTAGTTGGGCGAGCTGAAGGTCCCGTTGTCATGGAGATCAAAAGGTCCCCCGCAGTCGGCTGAAAGACACAAGACTCGACCAATCAGCGAGCAGAGGGGCGGGGCGGGGCTAGGCGGAGGGCGGGGCTTACCTGGGAGTGGCGTAGGCGTGGTCGGGGGCGGGACATTGGTGGGCTCTGGAGGGGCGGGGCCACAGGGCGATGACGTCAGAGTGATGTCATCAAGAGCGATGTCGTTTAACATTCCACTTTGTTTCTGAGCCTCGAACGCAACCTGCAGATAATAAATCTGTTTTTAAATGAACGTAGACACTTGTAGGTCTCGTGTCAGGATTCCAGCTGCTCCGAGGTTTTATGGAGCTGTGAATATTGTTTAAAATTAGTAAAAAAGGCCTGAGAGGGAAGAGAACACGAGCTGAAAGAGTTGAACTGATCAATAATCAATAATCACGCCTGGTTCTGGTTCTTGTGAGTAGTTCTGGTACCTGCGTGTGGTTCCAGGTCCAGTCCGGTTCGATCTGGACTTGGCCTCGGTACCAGGACGGTCCGAAGTCCCCGAGTCTCTGGACCAGGACCAGGTCTGGACTTTGAGGTCGCAGCAGCAGAACTCTGAGCACGAACACGTCGGCTCCAAACATGTAATACCTGATCGATCAATAACATCATCAATATAATCAATATGAGAGTATAAAGCACAAACAAGAGCAGTACCAGAACGACAGGCAGGAGGCGCCAGAGTCCGGACTCAGAGGAAGACTCAAGATCCTGAAGGTTTTCAACCACGAACCCGGACTGAACAGAGTCGCCACGTAGAAGCCTGCAAAAGACCGGGTTTAGACCAGGTTTAGACCGAGTTTAGACCGGGTTTAGACCAGGTTTAGACCGGGTTTAGACCAGGTTTAGACCAGGTTTAGACCGAGTTTAGACCGGGTTTCGACCGGGTTTAGACCGTGAACCAGGACTGAACAGAGTCGCAACGTAGAAGCCTGCAAAAGACCGAGTTTAGACCAAGTTTAGTCCTGCTTTAGTCCTGCTTTAGTCCTGTTTTAGTCCTGTTTTAGTCCTGGTTTAGTCCTGCTTTAGTCCTGGTTTAGTCCTGCTTTACTCTTCCGGTGGCGCGGCGCTGCTGCGACCCGGACTCAGGGATGCGTGTATGGGTTTGTTTGATGTAATCTAAAGTGCATCTGGTTGAGAAGACAGTCAGAATGTATGGAGAGCTGTATGCAGGTTGAGGTGAACCGAGAGATGACACAACTACAATGGAGATGACAACAGTGGCTGCTATGATCCCCACTATGCTAATGCTAGCTAGCTTGGGAGGAGATTCCGATGTGACACCAGCTCCTGCCGGACTCACGAGGGGGGATCAGCCCCGGCTTGTTTACGGAAGAGAAACTTTGTTGGCGCTTCAAGACAAGGCAGCCCCAAAACTAACTTTGAGGACCTTATCCCAGTGGAAATTCGCCGTTTTCGACGGCGGCGGCGACAGCGGGGGAGGAGAGGCGGCATTCACCACCGGCTTCGGAGAAGGTACAATAAGCCGCCGCTTCCGTCAATATTACTAAGTAATGCTCGCTCCCTGAGGAATAAGTTTGATGAACTGCGCGTTAATGCGCGTGTCAACTGTGAATATCGGGAATCTTGTCTGATGATTTATACAGAGACATGGCTACAAAGGACTACCCAGATGAACTTACTCAAATACACGGCTTTACAACTGTGCGTATGGATCGTAACTTCGACTCTGGAAAGACTAAGGGCGGAGGGATCTGCGTGTTTATGAACACGCAGATCCCTCCCTAATTTGGTGTGCAAATTATGTTGTTAAATCTAAACTCTGCACACCCGATTTAGAACTGTTATGTATGAGCTTGCGTCCCTATTATTTACCGAGGGAGTTCGGGAATATATTCATCTGTGCAGTTTACGTCCCTCCAAGTGGGAATGCGTCTAAGGCAGCCTCTACAATAGCGGACCATGTTCATCAGCTGCTTCAAAACAAACCAGATGCGCCCCTCTTTGTTTTGGGGGACTTTAACGATAGCAGACTGGAATATGGACTTCCGGGTTTTTTCCAGTATGTTAAAACTGGTACACGGAAAAAACAAAATTTTGGATAAATGCTATGGTAACACTCCTGATGGATATGCTGCAAAAATTATATCACCCCCGTCAAACTCAGACCACAACACAGTTCTTTTGATTCCAACGTATAAAGCAGCTCTCAAAAGGAGCAAGCCACTGACTAAAACTGTGAGTGTATGGCAGGAGAGCAGCGTAGAGGAGCTCAGGGGATGTTTCTTGCTGACTGACTGGGAGGTTTTCTTTGAGGGTAATGACATAGACACCATAGCAGGAGACCATCACTGGTTATGTGCAGTTCTGTGTGCAGTCTGTTATTCCACAGAAAACTGTTAAGATTTATCCAAACAATAAAGAGTGTATTACTCCAGACTTGAAAGATTGCCTTAAGCGTAAACAAACTGCCTTTAAGAATAAAAAAATGGTGGAGATGAAGATAATTCAGAAGGAAATTAAATATAAAATGCAACAGGCTAAAGAAGAACATAATCAGCGTGTAAAGGATGCGCTTCTAAATAAAAACTCCAAACAGCTGTGGGATACAGTTAAGGAAATAACTAACTTTAAAACTAGGAGCTCCCCCCTGAATGTCTCCAATGAACGAGAGAAGGCAAATGATCTAAATAACTTTTATTCACGCTTTGATTCTACAAATCATGTGGATGTAGATTTTGGCGGACTTGGTATAAACAACAGCCGGCCTTCCATCAGCCTGGATGATGTTATCAAAAGCTTTAAGCGTCTCGACCCAAAGAAAGCCAGTGGGCCAGATGGCATTTCAGCTCATCTTTTAAAGACATGTGCTGAGGAACTGGCTCCTGCATGGACCCCACTTTTTCAGTTGTCAGTGGACAGCGGTGTGGTTCCATCACTATGAAAAAAGGCAGTGATTGTTCCAGTTCCGAAAAAACCTTGCCCACAGGAAAATAACGATTTTAGGCCAGTTGCCCTGACGTCAATAATAATGAAATCCTGGAACGAATAATGGTGAGGTTTCTTAAGAGGGAAGCCTCCCATCTTTTGGACCCTTATCAATTTGCATATCGTGACGGGAGGGGTACAGATGATGCACTCATCACAACTACGCATTTGATCTTAAAACATTTGGAAAACCCCTCATCATATGCACGGCTCTTATTTATGGACTTTAGTTCCGCTTTTAATACGATTAAGCCAAATATTTTGATAAAAAAGCTTGGACAGATGGACATCAGCTCATACATTATTGAATGGTATGGCTCTTTTTTAAAGGAAAGACAGCAACAAGTTAAAATTAATTCCACTCTTTCAGATCTTGTTGTTATGAACACAGGGCACCGCAGGGGTGTGTAAGTTCGCCTATACTTTTTACCCTGTATACAAACGATTGTAGGAGTACAAATTTGAATAACTTTATAATCAAATTCTCTGACGATACAGTTATTCTTAGTCTACTCACAAAAAACATGGATGTGGAAACCTACAGATCAGAGCTCAACAATGTAGTTGAGTGGTGTGAACAGCACAACTTAGAACTAAACGTAACCAAAACAAAGGAGATGATTTTTGACCCTAAGGAGGTGGGGGATCAAAGTGCTGTTACACTGAAGGGACAAAACATTGAACAGGTCACATCATATAAGTATTTGGGCCTGCTTTTTGACCCCCAGTTTCATTGGGCGGGGCATGTGGACTATCTTTGTTCAAAAATTAGTCAGCGTCTGTACTTTTTAAGACGTCTGAGGGTCATGGAGTAGACAAGAAAGTAATGCTCCTCTTCTTTAGGACGTGTATAGAGTCTATCATCAGATACAGGATTACGACATAGTGTGGCAACTTATCTGTTAAGCTTAAGTCACAAATTAATACCTTAACCAAGAGAGCAGGAAAATAATGGGCATTCCTCCTCCACTTTCTCTTCCAGACATGTTTGATGAAGCTGTGATTAAACAGGGACAAAAAATAGCCAAAGATCCTCCCACATTCTGTCAAATCAATATGAATTATTGCCTTCGGGCAAAAGGTACAGGATGCCCCAATGTAAGAGGAATCGCTATAAATATTCATTTATTCCTCTGTCTATTTCCCTGATCAATAAGAAGAAACTGCTTTGATGGAACAGGAACAGTTTTTCATATGGACAAGTATAAGAGTGCAATTGTTTAGCTGCACTTTAGGCCATGTGGGAAATGCAATCTTGGTTACTAGGTTTTTAGGCCATGGGACGAATGCAATGAAAATGCACTCTAAGGCCATATGGATTGTGCAGTGTTGTTTGTTCACTGTGAATATGAATTTTGTTCCTTTTTTTTCCTGTGGACTGTGTCACTCTTGGTTGTTGTGGATGCTGTATGTTTGCAATGTATGTTTTTGCCCTGATGTCCAAGACAAATTTCTCCTGTGAGGAGACAATAAAGGCTAATCTAATCTAATCTAGTCCTGGTTTAGACCTGATTTAGTCCTGTTTAGTCCTGTTTTAGTCCTGCTTTAGACCTGGTTTAGACCTGTTTTAGTCCTGCTTTAGTCCTGCTTTAGTCCTGCGCTAGTCCTGTTTTAGTCCTGTTTTAGTCCTGCTTTAGACCTGGTTTAGACCTGTTTTAGTCCTGCTTTAGTCCTGGTTTAGACTGGTTTAGTCCTGCTTTAGTCCTGGTTTAGACCTGGTTTAGTCCTGGTCCAGACCTTGGGCGGTCCCGGTGGTGTGGTCCACACTGGGGCCGGTCTCTGGGGGGAAGCGTTCTCCTCTGGTCCTGATCCAGTCCTGGTCTTGGTCTGGATCTCGTCTCCAAAAGCACCAGCCGCTTTCGAAGGAACAGTTCAGCTTCTGCTCGTTCTGGAAGAAAGGTTAAAGGTCAGAGGTTAGGAGTGAGAGGTCAGGGGTGTGAGAGTCAGGTGTGAGAGGTCAGGGGGAGAGGTCAGAGGTCACTCACTGCTGGCGTGGGTCAGATTCTCGGCGCTGAACGTGGCTCTGAAGCCCCGCCCCTCGACCTGGTCATCTGACACAAACTCGGCTGTTGATTGGTCGCTCAGCAGCCACACTGTTCCTGGAGGGGCGGAGCCTGAGAGGTCAGCTGATCAAAGAGAAACAACGTCCAATCAGAGACGAGTAAACGGTTAAATCTGTTTTTCCCAAAAAACTGTGTCAGAGTCGAACATGTAGCTTTAAACGTCTGATGAGCGCAGACGCTTCTATTTATTTTATAAAGTTAAAGACCAACTCAACGTTTGTGAAAACAAGATATTTAACTGTTACAAACTTGTTCAAACGGCTCAGAAACACGGAGCTCACTCACGTTTATGACTCAGATGATACTTTTTTAAATATAATATAATATAATATAATTAATATAAATAATAATATAATATAATTAATATAATAATATAATATAATATAATATAATATAATTAATATAGTAATGTAATATAATATAATATAATGTAATAATATAAATAATATAATATAGTAATATAATATAATATAATATAAAATATATAATAATATAATATAATATATATAATATAATATAATATAATATAATATAATATAATATAATATATTATACAATACAATACAGTACAGTACAGTACAGTACAGTAATGTAATGTAATGTAATATAATTAATATAATATAATAGATCTGAGCACAGGTAGCGCTACCTGCTGCGGCATTTCTGCCTGACGCACTTCCCCAGTGCCATTTGGACAACTGCAGGGTCATCAGCCGGGAGCCACCCTTCACAGATGTTTCGCTCCTTTAATCCCGGAACATCTCTAGGTGGTGGAGCAGTGGCAGGGACGTCTCCCTACCACCCCTGCAGCTGTCCTAGGATCCATCTCTCCCCACGCTTTGTCTTTCCTGCGTAACCAGATCCAAAAACTCCCTTGTTCTGCTTCTTCTGCCATGTCTTTCAGGGCTTTCCGCAGGTGTGGGCCATTTACTCCTATGGTTTTGAGGAATCGCTGGGTGGAGCTCCCTGTGTAGCCTCTGCAGCCGACTTCCACCGGAAAGTGTAACTCTCCACCCTGCTTGTTGGCATTGGGATGCAAGCTCAGCATATTTGTCCTTTTTTCTTTCGAAAGCTGCTTCAATCCCATCTTCCACGGCACCGTCAGTTCTGCCATGATTACAGTTTTCTTTATGCTTGACCAAATGACAATATCTGGACGAAGGGATGTTATTGTGATCTGCTCTGGGAACTTAAGTTGGCGACCAAGATCAGCTCTCAGCTCCCACTCTCCGCCTGCTGACAGCAGAGATCTGTTGGGGATGATGCCGCCTGCTGCCTCCCCTCCTGGCTTGACAAACTGGACAGAGTGATGCGCTGATGTTACTGATTTACTTCTGTTTGCCTCAAGCCTGCCGCTTCTCGATGACTTCAGCTAGCTTTTGCAAGACTCTGTCGTGGCGCCACCCATAACGACCTTGAGTGAGAGCAGTTTTACAGCCAGAAGAAACATGTTGGAGACTTGGATTGTTCTGCCCACAGAGTTGGCAAAGTTCTTCTGTGCCATACCACTGGTGCAGGTTCTGTGGGCTTGGGAGAGTGTCGTAAGTGGCCCTGATTAGGAAGCTTACTCTAGCCTGAGGTAAGTTCCACAGATCAGACCACGTGATGGTTCTTTCGATCACCCCCTCCCATGTCGTCCATCTCCCTTGCTGAGATTGGCTCACCGCTTTCACTCTGTAGCCTTCTTCTTCCTCTTTTGCAATCTCCAAAACAATCATCCCTTTCCTGTCTGCCTCTGTAGCCTTGGACCACATTCTGACTGTAGTTCCCCATCCAAGGCCCTTCTTACCATGTTGTACCATTCCCACAACTTCTTGATGTTTCAAACGGGACTTGGCCTGCTGCACTGCCTGCGTCGCATCCCATTTTCTTCCGGTGCGAACCTTTACATTGGTGCTTTGTATTACTGGGTCTGGAGAGTCTTCCAGCTCAAGAACTAGTCGAGCCTTTTCCTGTTTGTAGCCCAAAGTAATGCTTTTCGTTGGGAGCTTTAAGATGTTTCTTCCAAACAGGGCAGACGTTGCCAGGCACCGAGGAAGGCCAAGCCACTTCCGGATGTGGCTGCTTGCTTTGCGTCCATTTTAAGAACCGTTGTTGTGGTGATCTCGCATAACTTAAGTGGCCACATCAAGCGAGGGTAAAGTGTGAACTGGTGGCACCAAACTTTGAATTTCCCAGGTAAGGGGCTTTTGTTGATTTTGCTCAAGCCATCAGTCAATTGTTTTAAGACAGATTTTGCCATGTGTTTGTCTGAGAGGTCGGCGGTGTAGAGCCTTCCAAGGCTTTTATTGGCTGGTTGCTCAAACGTGGAATTTCTTCACCATTCACAGAAAATGACATGTTATCCTTTCTGGTTCCCTTTCGTATTGAGAGGCTGCGTGATTTTGATGGTTTTATTTTCATCCTCGCCCACGTAAGCAATTCCTCAAGCCTTTTTAGAAGCCTGTTTGTACAAGCTGCAGTCTGCAAGAGAGTGGTGACGTCATCCATGTAGGACCGAAGGGCGGGGAGACACTGCCCTGAGGGAGATCTAACTCCTTTACTGTCTGTCTTCCTCCAATTAGAATAACCTCGAAAGCTGTTGTGAACAGTATAGGAGAGATGGCACATCCCATTGCTATTCCCTTTTCCACTTGATGCCAACCAGATGTCATATTTGAGGTTGAGAAGGTGACGAGCAGATTGTCAAAATAGTTGGTAATTAGACTCTGGGATGCTGGTTGGGATGTGAAAGAAGTTGAGGGCAAACCTGATGAGTTGATGGGGTACTGATAATATAATATATATATAATATATAATATATTATATAATATAATATATAATATATATATAATATATAATATAATATAATATAATATAATATAATATAATATAATATAATATAATATAATATAATATAATATAATATAATATAATATAATACATGTTTTCAGGCTAACAGCTCGACTGACTCAGTTTTGGGGAAATGATTCTGATTGAAAAAACGACTCAAACTGTAAAAGACAAACCAACGAGCTTTTTCTCCGGCCCGACGCCCTCGAACAGACGCAGGAAGTCCCGCCCCTCCTCCGTCTGGAAGAACAGGAAGTCCACTCTGATTGACAGGCCTGGCTCCGCCCTAAAACACACCGCCACAATAAAAGCTCCAAACCAGTGAAAACGTGACATTTAACAGGTTAAAGAGAAGAAGAGACTTTGGCTCCATCTGCTGGTGGTTTGTGTCACTGCAGACGCGTCCAGCAGGGGGCGCTGTTCTGCAGAAGCGTCCAGCAGGGGGCGCTTTTCTGCAGACACGTCCAGCAGGGGGCGCTGTTCTGCAGACACGTCCAGCAGGGGGCGCTGTTCTGCAGACGCGTCCAGCAGGGGGCGCTGTTCTGCAGAAGCGTCCAGCAGGGGCGCTGTCTCATTTCAAACCTGATAATCCAGCGACAGGAAGTGGAGCTGCTGTAGTTCCCGCCCACAGAGGAAGTGAAGGAGCCGTTTGAGCCGTGGAGCAGGAAGTGGCCGTCGCACGAGGTCGCTGTGGGGGGGGTTATTTGATCCGTTAATCATCATTAATCATGTGATCAATAACCAAAGCTTCTGTTTCTAAGTATTTACCACAGATGCCCTGGTCCTCGTCTGAACCGTCTGGACAGTCTCTCTGTCCGTCACAGAATCGACCAATCAGAACACAGCCGGAGCCATCGGAGCAGTCATGTGACCGTCTGGACAGGAAGCTGAGGAGGAAGACGAGTTGGAGTTTATGATGAAGGAAACGACTTAAACTGATCGATCAATACTGTTTCTGATCAGATCAATACTGTTTCTGATCAGATCAATACTGTTTCTGATCAGATCAATACTACTGACTAAAACTGTAAAGGTGCGCTCACTGGAGGAGACAGAGTGTTTAAACCTGCTGTAGACTGACACTGGAGGAGGACAGAGTGTTTAAACCTGCTGTAGGACGTGAACTGGAGGAGGACAGATGTTTAAACCTGCTGTAGGACGTGACACTGGAGGAGGAGGGACGGACACAAGGAAAGTGTTTAAACCTGCTGTAGGACGTGACACTGGAGGAGGACAGAGTGTTTAAACCTGCTGTAGGACGTGACACTGGAGAGGACAGAGTGTTTAAACCTGCTGTAGACGTGACACTGAGGAGGACAGAGTTTAAACCTGCTGTAGACGTGACACTGGAGGAGGACAGAGTGTTTAAACCTGCTGCAGGACGTGACACTGGAGGAGGACAGAGTGTTTAAACCTGCCGTAGGACGTGACACTGGAGGAGGACAGAGTGTTTAAACCTGCTGTAGGACGTGACACTGGGAGGACAGAGTGTTTAACTGCCGTAGGACGTGACACTGGAGGAGGACAGAGTGTTTAAACCTGCTGTAGGACGTGACACTGGAGAGGACAGAGTGTTTAAACCTGCCGTAGGACGTGACACTGGAGGAGGACAGAGTGTTTAAACCTGCTGTAGGACGTGACACTGGAGGAGGACAGAGTGTTTAAACCTGCTGTAGGACGTGACACTGGAGGAGGACAGAGTGTTTAACCTGCTGTAGGACGTGACACTGGAGGAGGACAGAGTGTTAAACCTGCCGTAGGACGTGACACTGGAGGAGGACAGAGAGAGAGTTTAGGCGAATTTTGGCGCAATGACGCTGTCCGGTGTGAACGCAGCATAAAGGGTTAAAGTTCACATCTTTTGTGGCAGTGCTCACCTGGAGAAGTGGGAGGAGTCTCAGAGGAGGGCGGAGTCACTGAGGTGGGCGGAGTCACTGAGGTGGGCGGAGTCACTGATGTGGGTGGAGTCACAGAGGTGGGCGGAGTCAGAGTGGGTGAAACGTCTCCTTTTTCTGAAAAAACAGGAGGTGTGAATAAACGATCCACAGAGTCACGAACAATGACTCCAATACAGAGTGTGTGTGTGTTACGTGTGTGTTACATGTGTGTGTTACGTGTGTGTGTGACGTGTGTGTGTGACGTGTGTTACTTGTGTGTGTGACGTGTGTGTTACTTGTGTGTGTGTGTTATTTGTGTGTGTTACTTTTGTGTGTGACGTGTGTGTGTTACTTGTGTGTGTTTGTTGACGTTCACTGCTGAGTTTGTTGAACCTGTCACTCTGATGCTGCTCAGATCCACCACCAATCCTGAGCCTTGGACGAGCTGAAGCCCCGCCCCCAACTGTTGCTCCGCCTCCTGTGCGCTGACAGGAAGTAGGAAGCGCAGGTCAAAGGTCACCACCACACTTCCTGGACTGAACACAACAGTTTAACTCTGCGTGAGTAAAAGAGATGCTTTTATAAAACAGTTTGTACGTTTGTGTTTCTGACCTGAAGAGCAGAACTGAGCAGGACTTGAACTGGAGCCTGAGGTCACTGAGAGAGAAGGCCTGGCTCACCTGGAGGTCAGAGGTCACACAGGGGTCACACAGGGGTCACACACAGGTCACACAGGGGTCACACAGAGCTTCAGCTGTGTTTTAGTTTGTTCAGATTTGTGAGTCGATAAAAAACTGTGACACTAAAGTCAGCTCCCGTCTCAGAGACGTTTGTTCAAGTTTAGTTTTGATTAAACTCTCTTCCTATCGCCATGAGCTTCTCTTCTATCGTCATGAGCTTCTCTTCCTATCGCCATGAGCTTCTCTTCCTATCGCCATGAGCTTCTCTTCCTATCGTCATGAGCTTCTCTTCCTATCGTCATGAGCTTCTCTGTCCTATCGTCATGAGTCTGTCCTATCGTCATGAGCTTCTCTGTCCTATCGTCATGAGCTTCTCTGTCCTATCGTCATGAGCTTCTCTTCATATCGTCATGAGCTTCTCTGTCCTATCGTCATGAGCTTCTCTTCCTATCGTCATGAGCTTCTCTTCCTATCGTCATGAGCTTCTCTTCCTATCGTCATGAGTCTGTCCTATCGTCATGAGCTTCTCTGTCCTATCGTCATGAGCTTCTCTGTCCTATCGTCATGAGCTTCTCTGTCCTATCGTCATGAGCTTCTCTGTCCTATCGTCATGAGTCTTCCTATCGTCATGAGCTTCTCTTCATATCGTCATGAGCTTCTCTTCTATCGTCATGAGCTTCTCTTCATATCGTCATGAGCTTCTCTTCATATCGTCATGAGCTTCTCTTCATATCGTCATGAGCTTCTCTGTCCTATCGTCATGAGCTTCTCTGTCCTATCGTCATGAGTCTGTCCTATCGTCATGAGCTTCTCTGTCCTATCGTCATGAGCTTCTGTCCTATCGTCATGAGCTTCTCTGTCCTATCGTCATGAGTCTGTCCTATCGTCATGAGTCTGTCCTATCGTCATGAGCTTCTCTGTCCTATCGTCATGAGCTTCTCTTCCTATCGTCATGAGCTTCTCTGTCCTATCGTCATGAGCTTCTCTGTCCTATCGTCATGAGCTTCTGTCCTATCGTCATGAGCTCTCTGTCCTATCGTCATGAGCTTCTCTGTCCTATCGTCATGAGCTTCTCTGTCCTATCGTCATGAGCTTCTGTCCTATCGTCATGAGCTTCTCTGTCCTATCGTCATGAGCTTCTCTGTCCTATCGTCATGAGCTTCTCTTCCTATCGTCATGAGCTTCTCTTTCTTAGAGTACGTAAGGCAAATGTAGAGTTAGGTTAAGTAATCGTAGAGTTAGGGTTTAGAAAAGTGAATCGTAGGGTAAGGTTAGGTTAGGTAAACGTAGGGTAAGGGTTACGTTAGGTAATCGTACCAGCCGTTGGGTTAGGGCACAGGTGTCAAACTCAAGGCCCGGGGGCCAGATGCGGCCCTCCACCTCATTTCATGCGGCCCTCAAGGTCTTATAAGGTTTACTTGAATTTTATTTAAGTGCCAGAAGTAATCTGTATGTCTTGACCTAATAAAACAATAGGTCTGAAACTTAAAGACTAATGCTAGATGTTGTTCAGTTGTTGTCACTTCAATAAATATATAATAATCGAATACAACTATTATTTGTCGTATATCAAAGATTAGTAAGGTTAAATTCAGTTACAACCGGCCCTTGGAGGACAACCCCGATGCCAATGTGGCCCTTTGTCAAAATGAGCTCGACACCGCTGGGTTAGGGTTTAGAAAGTGAATCGTAGGGTTAGGTTACTTTAGGTACTCGTAGGGTTAGGTTACTTTAGGTACTCGCAGGGTTAGGGTTACGTTAGGTACTCGTAGGGTTAGGGTTACGTTAGGTAATCGTAGGGTTAGGTTACTTTAGGTACCTGTAGGGTTAGGGTTACGTTAGGTAATCGTACCAGCCGTTGGGTTAGGGTTTAGAAAAGTGAATCGTAAGGGTTAGAGTTACGTTAGGTAAATTTAGGGTTAGGTTAAGTAAACGTGAGGTGAGAGTTAGATAGGTAAATGTAAAGTTAGAGTTACGTTAGGTAATCGTACCAGCCGTTAGAGTTACGTTAGGCACTCGTAGGGTTATAGTTTTCGTTAGATACTCGTAGGTTAGTTAGGTACTCGTAGGTTAGGTTAGGTACTCGTAGGGTTAGGTTAGGTACTCGTAGGGTTACTCGTACCAGCCGTTGGACGTCGAAGGCCAAACTCTTGAACTGAGCCGAGGACGAGTTTGTGAGCTCGTCTGAGAAATCTGCTCCTGAAACAACCGTCATGTTCCCCGAGAAGAACACCTCCGAGTCTGAAACTGAAACGGACAAATGTTAGTCCAGTTTCAGTCCAGTTTCAGTCCAGTTTCAGTCCAGTTTGAGTCCAGTTTCAGTCCAGTTTGAGTCCAGTTTCAGTCCTGTTTTAGTCCAGTTTCAGACCTGTTTCAGTCCAGTTCAGTCCAGTTTCAGTCCAGTTTCAGTCCTGTTTTAGTCCAGTTTAGTCCAGTTTCAGTCCAGTTTCAGTCCTGTTTTAGTCCAGTTTTAGTCCAGTTTCAGTCCAGTTTCAGACCTGTTTCAGTCCAGTTTTAGTCCAGTTTCAGTCCAGTTTCAGTCCTGTTTTAGTCCAGTTTCAGACCTGTTTCAGTCCAGGTTAGTCCAGTTTCAGTCCAGTTTCAGTCCTGTTTTAGTCCAGTTTCAGACCTGTTTCAGTCCAGTTTAGTCCAGTTTCAGTCCAGTTTCAGTCCTGTTTTAGTCCAGTTTCAGACCTGTTTCAGTCCAGTTTTAGTCCAGTTTTTTAGTTTCAATGTTTCAGTCCAGTTATCCAGTTTCAGTCCTGTTTTTAGTCCAGTTTCAGACCTGTTTCAGTCCAGGTTCAGTCCAGTTTCAGTCCAGTTTCAGTCCTGTTTTAGTCCAGTTTCAGACCTGTTTCAGTCCAGTTTCAGACCCAGTTTCAGACCTGTTTGTCTCACACAGAGGAAGTTAATGACTCCGAGGCCGATGGAGCAGATCAGAAGCAGAACAACGATGACGATGAGGAGAACCTCCAGAGACGAGAACTTCTTCTTCATCGTCTGAGGAACAAAAAGACTCATGGTGAATGTTCAGGTGAGTGTTCAGGTGAATGTTCAGGTGAATGTTCAGGTCAGACCAGTGTTTGTGTTTGTGCTCCATGTTCATGTTCAGTCAGTGTAAACCCTCGAGCATCTGGAGCGTTCAGGTGAGTGTTCA
Source organism: Mugilogobius chulae (assembly GCA_038363315.1). Classification (NCBI taxonomy): domain Eukaryota; kingdom Metazoa; phylum Chordata; class Actinopteri; order Gobiiformes; family Gobiidae; genus Mugilogobius; species Mugilogobius chulae. The sequence goes on along the minus strand of CM076399.1, from coordinate 128,997 downwards.
GGTGAGTGTTCAGGTGAGTTTTGGCATCTGGGGCCTTCATGACCCTGAAGACGCAGAAACTCGTTGGGCCGTTTTGGACGCCTGTTGGGCGTCAGCTTTGAAAATATTCTACGCTTTAACGCACAACTTTAGATGCTAAAACGCTGTCCGGTCTGAACGCAGCAGAAAACTTATAAACAAGTCATTTTGTTTTAGTAAAGTTTACAGAATCATCCACAGAACAAAAACACAACAGAGGTTCTGCAGGTCACATGACTCATTCTAAATGTTCATACTGAGAGAGTTAATGAGAGAAAGGAATTTTCTTTTGTAAGAGTTCAATTAACAGCTAAAACAGGAAAAATACACTACCACCACAAGTCTACTGAGCAATGGGTTTGTAACTGACGTAAAAACAGTTGTAGCAAAGCAGATAAACAACAAGACTTTAGCTTCTCACATTTATCAGACATAGAAATCACACACAGTTGAACTTATGACCTTTTTCTTCTTAAAAAAGATGTTTTTGAGTCGTTTGTTGCAGTTAAAATGTCCTAAATCATCAACTGTTGTTACAGGCAAGTTTGTAGCTGACATGCCGTTGCCACGACAACAAAGAAATACACTGAAGAAATGCCTCATTCTAAATGTTGCTAAGCAAAATGATGCCAGTGCCGAACCTTTATTGAAAGATTGTAGTTTGGCTTTAACACGTTACAGATTGTTTCTGGGTTTTTTATTTGACGTCAGAATAAAGATGAATTATTATAAGTTACAAATTTGTTCTAAATCTTTCCGTTTCACTAAAAGATAATTTTTTCTTAGAACTTCTCATGAGGAATTGTTCAGCCATGACAGCGAACTCCACTGAATCTGACATTTGTGTTTTTGTTCTGTGACTTTTGAACTAATGGTGCGTTCCAGACACTGGGAACTGGTGTATGTGCCACCTCCCACTTGTAAAATGCGCTGGAACGCCACTGGAACTGGTTAATCCCACTTGTGAACTGGGACCTGGTCGAGGAAGCCCCACTTCACATACGAGCTCAACAATAACCACAATACATTTTGTACTAATTTGTACGTAAATATGTATTTTATTGGCATGTATGCCATTTTTGACAACAACCTGTCCAGGGACTCCAGGTGGAAATTAGCAACTTTGCTACAACCTGGCACAAGCATCTCTCCTCTCTTGTATAGGATAATGTTTTTTGTGCACTGTCCCTGATAAATAAACTAATAAACTAAACTAAACTAAACATTTATTTGGGTAGTTTAACTGACACAAAAACAATGTAAACATTGGTTACAGGTTATTTGCCGTTACTTTTGTTTAGCCTAAAGGTTAGCATTAGCCATAATGTTTACATACGAGTTGATTACGTTGGAACGCTCTGAACTGGGAACTGGTATTTTTCAAGTGAGAAATGTCCCAGTTCCCAGTTGAACGCAGCATAAGACTGAAGGAAACATGAATCTGGAGTTTGTGTTTCTCACCTTTGTCAGAGGAGAACCTTCAGACCAGGAACTGTCCCCGCTCAGGAGAACCTTCAGACCAGGAACTGTCCCAGCTCAGGAGAACCTTCAGACCAGGAACTGTCCCAGCTCAGGAGAACCTTCAGACCAGGAACTGTCCCAGCTCAGGAGAACCTTCAGACCAGGAACTGTCCCAGCTCAGGAGAACCTTCAGACCAGGAACTGTCCCCGCTCAGAAAAACCTTCAGACCAGGAACTGTCCCGTAGTGAGTCTAAGTGTACGTCTTTGTGAGAAACTGTGGACGTGAACCTCGACCTTCTCCTTTTATCCGCTTCATATCGGTGCTTTTATCACAAAGTCGTCGTAAAATCCTCCATAAAATGATTAATAATCATAAAGATCCATAAAGATGAAACCACAGAAGCTGAGACGGAAACAGACGACGTCCAACATTTAAACAAACTCTTTTTAAACTGTATTTTCAGGCTCTTTTGTCGTTTTAATTTCAGCAGATCTGATTTACAAACTGAAGTAACGTTTTCTGTTAAAAATGTAAGAAGAAACAGAAACAGAAACACATTTAAAGTGAAATAATTCAAACAGAGCTGAACTGATCCACTTTGTAACGAAGTTTAAGTTTATTTATGTTGCACCTTTCACAGTCACAGAGTAAAACTTGTAGAACTTTAAATGTTTCAGAAACAGTTTGAGTCTGAAATGTGAGTGGCGCCTCCTGCTGGCAGAACACACACTGGCACGTATAGGTTACCATGGAAAAAGGAGCTGACACAAGGGGCGGAGCTTCATTTAAACATGTCACATTCAGCGAATCACAAAAACAGAAACAACTTAATGAGCTGCTGAAAACCGGATTTATCTTTGTCTTTTCCACCAAAAACTTTTTTAAAATTTAATTTAAAGGATTTTAGTTTAACTCAAAAGCAGCGTTCTGATTGGTTGAGCTTAATATTTTAGGAAAAGCAGCGTTCTGATTGGTTGAGCTTCATATTTTAGTTTTGCGCTGACTTAGGCTCAGTGATTAAGTTTGTGATCTTATTTTTATTTTATTCTGAAGAGATGACATCAGATCAATGAATCTGGAGCCAGAAAATAGAATCGATCAGACATCGATCAATACATTTGAAAAGTGATAGTTACTTTCAAGGGTTTGTGTAAAAATGTTAAAAATAAATGACATTTTTTAAAATCTTTCCAGAATCTTCTCAAAGGTTTTCAGTTTAAAAGAAAATGATTTAAATGTTCACAAATGTAAAAAACTAAAACTGTTCCTGATCCTTTGGAGGTAAATGTCTGGAGTCTTTATAAAGCTGTAACTCTTTTGTAACAAGCTTTTGATGTTTAAGAGGTTCATCTAAAGTGAGAACTTTCTCCAAACAAAAGAAAAACAAAATCTAAAATCCGCCTACATTTTTTTTGTGTGTTAAATCTAAGGATTGTTAAAGCTGCTGTTGAGCTGAGACATAAATGACTCTAGATTTGGCAGATTTTGTATTTGGACATTTCGTCTGTATTAAAAGAAGGTAAATGAGGTAAAAATGAGTTTTAGGACCAAAATTACTCAAACAAATGTAGGCGGAGCCAATGCAAAAGTCTTATTAAACTTTTTGAATTTTTGGGGATTTTCTTTTATTTGTCAGTTTATAGTAAAAATCTGAGTCTGGATCATCAGAGTTTGGTTTTGCTCTAAATAAAAGAGACTCAATGGGATTTTTATATTTAACATTTCCAGGTGCTTCATAGTTTGTATTTTTAAGACACTGAACAAAATAAAATTTTTGAAGAAAAAGTGGGACGTCCCTCGGAATGTAAAGGGAATAAAAATAAGCAAAAAGCAAATAAAGTCTAATGAAAAACACTCAGAGGATTATGTGTAATTATATTAAATAAGATATATTAATGTGTCATTATATTAAATAATATATATTAATGTGTCATTATATTAAATAATATATATTAATGTGTAATTATATTATATAACATTATGGGAGGTTTAGATTTGCAGAAGCTGCTGAAAGTCAAACTGAAAATAATTAAAGACACAGAAGTTTAACCCTGTTTGATGTTGTTTCAGTGTTTTCTGATGGAAACTCTAATAATAATAATGGGCCTCATTCATGAAAATCTTTGTAAAATCTGTGCGTAACTTTCAGCGGCTGTAGCGGGGGGACACAGTCAGTGCACAGTGGCTCTGGTCCTGGGGGGGTTAGAACACAGTGCGCTCTGGTCCTGGGGGGGTTAGAACACAGTGGCTCTGGTCCTGGGGGGGACACAGTCAGTGCACAGTGGCTCTGGTCCTGGGGGGTTAGAACACAGTGGCTCTGGTCCTGGGGGGGTTAGAACACAGAGGCTCTGGTCCTGGGGAGACACAGGGTCCTGAGTCCTGTGGGGGTCAGATCACAGAGGCTCTGAGGCTGGGACAGGCTGCTACAGGTTTATTAAAGGAGTCATTTTTAGCATGAGTGATGACTTTTTTGTTTCTAAAATTGTTTTACATATAATAATTTATAAAAATACATAACCTATAATCATGTAATAATTAAAATTTTTGACTGAATTATATAAGAAATAAAATTCTGAAACAGCTGATTTTTTGTTCTTACAAGTGCTCCTGAGTGTTCGTAGAATTTGTTCTTACAGACGAACATTTTCCGTTAAGAACAAATTTGTTCATAAGAACGTGTCATGAATGAGGCCAAATAATATTAGTATTAACAACATTAATAATCATATTAATAATAATAGCAGGTCTTGTCAGTGACAGGTTTATGTTCAAGTCCTCAGTCCAAACCTCAGACGTTCTGGAGCCTCGCGTCACTTTTTATCTTTTACGACACTTTATCACTTTTATTAAACAGAACATGGTTTGTTTTAGTTACAGCACTTTTCAAAAACACAATTACAGGAACAATAGAGCTGAAACACTTTAAACACGATTAAAGGAACATTAGAGCTGAGACACTTTAAACATGATTAAAGGAACATTAGAGCTGAGACACTTTAAACATGATTAAAGGAACATTAGAGCTGAGCAGAGACACAGAGCCTGGTTCAGGAGAAATAAAGAGTTGGAGCTTTAGATAAGTTTGATTATTGCTGTATTATTACATTTTCTTAAGATAAATAATTTAAAAAACACAATGTTGTTGATGTTAAGTTGTGAAGTTTGGTTGTAAACATGATTTGAGTTTCTGAGTTGTTTTGTGATGTCACTGGAGGAAGATGAAGTCCTCGAGGTGTTTTCATGTCGATAAAATGTTCCTGAACCAAAAAACCTTCAGAATCTCTGAGTTTAAGAACTTTAACACATAAGATTAATGTTTGTGGATTATGAATGAGAACGTGACAGTAAAGAGGTTATATTTTAATGTTTAATATATTGTATATTTTATGTTGTATAGTTCATAATGATGCCTGGAGATTAGAGTCAGAATATAATCAGACTAAACCTTTGAATCAAACAGGCACCAGAATCACAGTATGAACATGTTTCACTGATAAAGTCATAAGTTTGGCTTCAGGGCAAATAATCAACTGTTTGTTTTGTTTGTTCTGAAAATATTTTGACCCAAATCGAACTTTTCTCCAACAAAACATGTGAAAATATGACGTTTTTATGTCTTTGACCCAGAAATTACACAGACATCATGTTGGCCTCAATAATCTCCAGAGATCAATCCCACTGAAGTCTCAATAGTCCGGTAAGTAAGAAATCTTTATTTGTAGATCGCAGAGCGCTTCACAGTGAGATGATTGGGTAAAGAGCAGCTCGTTCAGCGCTTTTGGACTACAAAACCCAGAGCATTTGGACTACAAAACCCAGAGCATTTGGACTACAAAACCCAGAGCATTTGGACTACAAAACCCAGAGCATTTGGACTACAAAACCCAGATACACTTGGACTACAAAACCCAGAGCATTTGGACTACAAAACCCAAAGCATTTGGACTACAAAACCCAGAGCATTTGGACTACAAAACCCAGAGCATTTGGACTACAAAACCCAGAGCATTTGGACTACAAAACCCAGAGCATTTGGACTACAAAACCCAGATACACTTGGACTACAAAACCCAGAGCATTTGGACTACAAACCCAAAGCATTTGGACTACAAATCCCAGGTGCATTTGGACTACAAAACCCAGGTGCAATTGAACTACAAAACCCAGAGCATTTGGACTACAAAACCCAGAGCATTTGGACTACAAAACCCAGAGCATTTGGACTACAAAACCCAGATACATTGGACTACAAAACCCAAGCATTTGGACTACAAAACCCAAAGCATTTGGACTACAAATCCAGTGCATTTACTACAAAACCCAGGGCATTTGGACTACAAAACCCAAAGCATTTGGACTACAAAACCCAGAGCATTGGACTACAAAACCCAGATATATTTGGACTACAAAACCCAAAGATTGACTACAAAACCCAAGCATTTGGACTACAAAACCCAGAGCATTTGGACTACAAAACCCAGATATATTTGGACTAAAAACCCAGAGCATTTGGACTATTAACAATATTTACTACAACCCCAGAGCATTTGGACTACAAAACCCAGATATATTTGGACTACAAAACCCAGAGCATTTGGACTACAAAACCCAGAGCATTTGGACTACAAAACCCAGATGCATTTGGACTACAAAACCCAGAGCATTTGGACTACAAACCCCAGATACATTTGGACTACAAAACCCAGAGCATTTGGACTACAAAACCCAGATATATTTGGACTACAAAACCCAGAGCATTTGGACTACAAACCCCAGAGCATTTGGACTACAAACCCCAGATACATTTGGACTACAAACCCAGAGCATTTGGACTACAAAACCCAGATATATTTGGACTACAAAACCCAGAGCATTTGGACTACAAACCCCAGAGCATTTGGACTACAAAACCCAGATATATTTGGAGTACAAAACCCAGAGCATTTGGACTACAAAACCTAGAGCATTTGGACTACAAACCCCAGAGCATTTGGACTACAAAACCCAGATATATTTGGAGTACAAAACCCAGAGCATTTGGACTACAAAACCCAGAGAATTTGGACTAAAAAACCCAGGTGCATTTGGACTACAAACCCCAGAGCATTTGGACTACAAAACCCAGAGCATTTGGACTACAAAACCCAGAGCATTTGGACTACAAAACCCAGAGCATTTGGACTACAAAACCCAGAGCATTTGGACTACAAACCCCAGAGCATTTGGACTACAAAACCCAGAGCATTTGGACTACAAAACCCAGAGCATTTGGACTACAAAACCCAGAGCATTTGGACTACAAACCCAGAGCATTTGGACTACAAACCCCAGAGCATTTGGACTACAAAACCCGTTTGCCGAATAAATAAAATCTTCAAGTTTGCCTGACTTTACTCCTCATGATTTGCACCATTCTGTGGTAAACAGAAGGTCTCACACTGGAGCAGATTTAAAAGCTACAAATTTGGTTTTCAGTCACTTAGCTGTGAGGCTATAGTGTTAGCCACGCATAATGCAGGCTGTTTCAGATATTCATTGCATTTATTTTTTCAAATGTCATACTTTTTTTTCTCATTAGCATTGACTTACCTTGTTTAAAGTGTTCACTGCAAATCTGTAGTAACTTAGAGGGTTTTAGGTCTTTTGATTTATTGCTGCCATCCACTGGCGTCTTCTATCTTCATCAAAATGTAAACGAAAAAGCTCTACGCTTAGACTTGAAACCTCCTGCCTGTTAGTGCAACGTGTTCCACGAGATACAGCCATTTTACAATTGAAATCAGTTAAAATTACTTAGAAACAAGCAAGTTTTCGGCAAAGTTTCTATTGCTGTAATCCACACAGACAGCGCTTTTGCCCTCCAGCATGGAGAAGTGGGCGTTCCCTCGAGGAGCGTGACGACACGTGCAAATGGTCAATATTTGGACTACAAAACCCAGGTGCATTTGGACTACAAAACCCAGAGCATTTGGACTACAAACCCCAGAGCATTTGGACTACAAAACCCAGATATATTTGGAGTACAAAACCCAGAGCATTTGGACTACAAAACCTAGAGCATTTGGACTACAAACCCCAGAGCATTTGGACTACAAAACCCAGATATATTTGGAGTACAAAACCCAGAGCATTTGGACTACAAAACCCAGAGAATTTGGACTAAAAAACCCAGGTGCATTTGGACTACAAACCCCAGAGCATTTGGACTACAAAACCCAGAGCATTTGGACTACAAAACCCAGAGCATTTGGACTACAAAACCCAGGTACATTTGGACTACAAAACCCAGAGCATTTGGAGTACAAAACCCAGAGCATTTGGACTACAAACCCCAGAGCATTTGGACTACAAACCAGAGATTGACTACAAAACCAAGGTTTGTCCACGTTGCATTTCAGACTTCTCCCTCAGAGTCGTCCTTCTGCTCTGGTCTGCTCTGGTCTGCACTGGTCTGCACTGGTCTGCTCTGCTCTGGTGTGCTCTGGCCTGCTCTGGTCTGCTCTGGCCTGCTCTGGTCTGCTCTGGTCTGCTCACATCTATGATCCAGGACCAGACTTCTGCTGCTTAAACAAGCCTACTCTTTGGCTTTTAAACACACCTGCTGATTCTAAAAGAACTGTGACTCACTGCACACACTGAAGTTTGAGTCATGTGACCTCCAGAGTGAGCATGTGACCTCCAGAGTGAGCATGTGACCAGAGTCATGTGACCAGAGTCATGTGACCAGAGTCATGTGACCAGAGTCATGTGACCAGGGTGTGTCAGGTTCAGTGGAATGTGCTCTGACAGGTTTGAGTCTCAGACGTGTGTTTACCGTCATTTCCCTGACAAAGGAAGAAACCATTATTAAAGCAGGACTACAGCAGGTCACGACAGCAGGACTAAACCTAGACCAAAACCAGACCAAAACCAGGACTAAACCAGGGCTGAAGCATGTCTAATGCAGGACTAAACCAGGTGTAAAGCAGGACTGAATCAGGTCTAAAGCAGGACTATATCGGGTCTAAAGCAGGACTATATCGGGTCTAAAGCAGGACTATATCGGGTCTAAAGCAGGACTATATCAAGTCTAAAGCAGGACTAAAGCAGGACTATATTGGGTCTAAAGCAGGACTATATCGGGTCTAAAGCAGGACTAAAGCAGGACTATATCGGGTCTAAAGCAGGACTATATCGGGTCTAAAGCAGGACTAAAGCAGGACTATATTGGGTCTAAAGCAGGACTATATCGGGTCTAAAGCAGGACTATATCAAGTCTAAAGCAGGACTTTGCTGGACTGAGGGAAGGGCTGCGGTTGCCGATAAGAAGCACAAAGAGTGAAGGTAAGTCTACATTACTCTTACACAAGTGTGAAAGTTCAGACACATGAAAGTTTGTCAGCCTCAGAATCCGTCTCGTTCGTCTGTAACGTCGACTTTGTGTTTTCATAATTTACACAGAAACAGTTCAATGTTCACTTCAGATTCAGACTCAGTTCAGTCAAATCCAGTTTGTCACAAAACACCAAATGTGACACTAAAGTCAGTTTCTTGGATAATTTGAGTCACATGTTTACTCACGATGTTACTGTCAAGTCACTTTTCGTACCGGTAACCCGATTCGTCCGGAAGTTCCTTTTTAGGTCAATGACGCATGCGCAGACCGAAATTGCGTCTTTTAAACACATTATTTGTAAGTGTACAGTTAATATTATTTCTTTATATTGATATTTATGAATGTATCTTACAAAAGTTTGCCAATAGAAAGCCCAAAACTGCACATTTATTTATCGCCATTTTAAGCTAACAGATAGCAGCCGGAACTAGCTTAATCTGGCATTTACGGCTTTAAACAGTAAAAATCTCATTTTACAATCATTTGCTTTGTTTAAATCTGTGAGGGAATTTTGTGTTTAATAGATTAGTTTCGTCTGTGTTATATTAAAATTTCAATAAGAATAAAGCAATGTAAAAGAAGTAAGGCTAACGGTACCAATCGGGTCTTCCGGTACGAAAAGTGACGTGACAGTTACTTTCCTTTTACGTCACAACAGTCTATAATCAATAATATCTCACACACATGTTTGGATCAATAATATCTCACACACATGTTTGGATCAATAATATTTGTTAAATCTTTATTAAAGTCGTTATAAGTAGTAATACACTTGTGACTTATGACATCATCACATTCTGAGTTTAATCTTGTGCTTTGGTGAAACTCAGATCTCACTTCAGATAAATCTGTTGAAACAATCACATTATTTTGTTTTGTTTCAGGATTCATCTCTCAATTAGTTTGTTAAACTCAGAGGCTGATGGTTAACAGAAAAAAACCTTAATAATGATGCCAGATTTATTTTCACAGATACAGTTATGAGTAAAAATACTATTTATATTTTTATTGCACTAATCCATTTTTACTACTCAGAATACAAATTTCCTAACATGACAATTATGTTGCTCTGATCATTTATTTTAGTGTAAATACAGTTCATCAGTTTGGATTCTCCAAAGTTTAGTCATTGCTCCAAAAGTATAAGTTTATCCTGTGACCTGCTCTTTTACATCAGACAATTATGACACGGTGGCGTAGCGGTTAGCGCTCTGGCCTCATAGCAAGAAGGTCCTGGGTTCGACTCCCGGGCCGGCCGGGGCCTTTCTATGTGGAGTTTGCATGTTCTCCCCGTGTCTGCGTAGGTTTCCTCCGGGTACTCCGATTTCCTCCTACAACTAAAAACATGTCCATTAATGCCTCCCCTGACCCTCCCCCCAGGGCTCCCCTGCAAAAGAGATTCTGAATCTCAGTGGGACTTCCCTGGTTAAATAAAGGTTAATTAATGATCAAATGTGTGACTGACAGACAGCAGACGACAGGAGACAGACGACAGGAGAGAGACGACAGGAGAGAGACGACAGGAGACAGACAGTGGGTGACAGGAGGGGGTTCCAACCAGTTATAGTCCTGCTTGAACCAGTTATAATCCTGCTTGAACAATTGTAGACCGGCTACAGTCGTCCTTCTAACAGTTATATTATGCTGCATAGCACTTAGCTTTTGTAAAGACTTCTATGTATATGTTACAGGCAAAGTTGATAATCCAGGCTTCTATAGAATGCCTGGTGTTTTCAGGCAAAGTAGGAAATAGATGTGTTATTATCTACTTTGCCTAGGCATTCTATAGAATGCCAGACAACTTTTAGGCAAAGTAGATAATCTCTGACAAAACATAATTTACTGGAATACAAAACAAAAACATAACATTTTAATTAAATACAATCCAAACTTGGCCCTCCACTGGCATGCTGATGTTAGAGTATTTATTTGTATATATTTTCCATTTTGCTTTATTTTTTTAAATATCAAGTCTATTTCCCTAACACCCCATTAAAAGATTATTTTATTATAAATCTCAGTGCAAACAAACTTTATGTATGCATCTCTGTAAAGTCTTGCCTTTTTGTGGTTGATTTGATTGGTTGCGCAAGAAAAAATGCAAGTAAACAAGATTATGATATGTTAAAAAAAAGTTTGTTAAGAAATTTTAAAATTTAGTTTTGTTAAGACACCAATGAGTGAGTGCGAAAATTAAAAGGAATGAAAATGTCAATTTCTATAGCAAATTTAGATATATTTTTTTCCATTTGTAATTTTAATCAAAATATTTCAAAACTATGATATACTCAATATCCAGTTTTTGCATATCTCCAAAACAACATTGATATATTGCCTAGTACTAATTGCGGGAGTGGTTGTGATTGATTGTAGTTAGTGCTGGGTTGTGGTTGGCTGTGGTTGGTGATTGTAGTTTATGGTTCAGGTTAATGATTCTGGTTGGTGGTTGATTGTGGTTGGTGTTTTTAGTTGGTTGTAGTTGGTGCTTGGTTGTGGTTGGTGGTGGTTGTGGTTGGTGTTTGTAGTTGTTGGTTGTGGTTGGTGTTTGTAGTTGTTGGTTGTGGTTGGTTGGTTGGTTGGTTGGTAGTTGTGGTTGGGATTAGTGTTTGTGGTTGGTGCTTGGTTGTAATTGGTGATTGGTTGTGGTTGAAGTTTGTGGTTGGTTTGTTGTTCTGGTGAGGGTAGTTGTGGAAAGGGTTGGTTGGGTTGGTTGTGGGATGATTGTATGGTCTGGTTATGGTTGGTAGTTATGTTGGTTATGGTAGCTATTGTCCATAATATCAGTTGTTTTCTATAAAAAAAATTTTTTTTTAATGTTTTAGCAACTTTATATAAATTGTGAATGGTCTATTTATAAAGCACTTTACCTTTCCAGGCACTCAAAGCACTTTACAATCTAGTATCCATTCACCAAGTGTATGCCAACACTGAGGCAATGTAAGTTAACTGTCTTGCCCAAGGACACAACGACAATCCACTTCTGTTATCCCCTTGTGGCACCTGGTGTTCCAGCAGTCTCCCATCAAAGAACTAACCAGGCCCTAACTTGCTTAGCTTCTGAGATCTGACGGGATCAGGCTTTGACAAACAGGTATAGCCTTCATATAAAGGTTTGCCAATTAGCCTTTTAACCCTCGTATGGTGTTCGGGTCTGTGGGACCCGTTTTCGGTTTATATCAATAAAAAAATAAAACAAAAAATTAATTTTTCAACCTGAAATTCTATGGCTTTGGCTCATTTTCTGTGAAGAACATAAATCAAAACTCATTTTCAATGACCGCATACCGTACACCCCCCCTACGCATTTATATTACATACAGGGTGTTCGGGTCCACTGGACCCAGGGATAAGAAAGTATGTAAAGTATAGGTCCTGCGTACCTTAACTCAGTCTTTCTCCTTTCTGGAGCTACTGAGAGTGTTTTCCGTCCCTCGTGTTCCTGAACAAAGCTGCGACATTCTTGCAACCAACACCGTCTGCTTTTACCTTCTGTCTTGCGAGAACCAACCTTTTGTTTTGTCATACCCTATCCCACCTGAGAATTAGGGGTGTGACACTATAAATAAAGGCTTTACCAGTGTAGTAGCTTATCAGAAATGATCAAGATGGCCAAAAGATTATCTGCTGAGAGGGCCCTACAATTGATTTGGGAAGAGAGAGAAGTAGGCTGGGCGATTTGGGAATAAATGTAATTATGATTTTTTTTTTTTTTTCTTCATATTGACCGATCTCAATTTTTGATTTGATTTTGTTCAACCTTTTCAAAAACAAAAATACATACATAGATACATACGTAGGTACGTACATACATACATACATACATACATACATACATACATACATGACTTTTGCTCCAAACTAGACATTTTTACTGACAAAGGATTGTTTTTCAATCTTTTTATTCCAAAACCATAACCAAATAATTGATGATTCGATTTGATCTCTCGATTGTTCGATTAATTGCCCAGCCCTAAAGAGAAGCTTTCTCGAGTTCCTCGTGTCAACTTCAAAAGACAACACGTTCCATGAACACCAGCTTCTGCAGCCATTGTGAGTAGAATTCAAGAGGAGAATGCAGGTGCCCGATCTACCCGACCTACAAAACCACCATCTGATGAACCTGAAGTAAGTGTGTGAAGCTGTAGCAGTATGTCATTATGCTTATGTAGCAGTATGTCATGTGTGTATGTTAGTAACAGTTCTGATGGTTTCATTATTCTAGGTTGTGGCCAGCAGAAACAAAAAGAAGCCTTGTGAAGTCTATGGATCCAAGTTGGAAAGGAAAACTCTATATACATGTAACAAATACAGTATATGCAACACACTGTAAAACTCTGCCCCTCATGTTTTGTATGGGCTTGTGTAAGCAGAGTTCAGTGAGGCTGATGTGATCAGACTGTTACTGTATGTTCAACTTGTGTTATGTAAACTAACCTAAATGAGTTATATGTCTAATGAAGTTCAAATGAATAAAATCAGTAGTTGTGAAACATCTTGCTTCATTTGTAAATGTGTATTTTTTCACTCACTTCCCTTGATTATAACTGATTTTCATACTTATATTACATTTTATTAAAAAAACGAGTTGCACATTATTTCATAAATGTGTTCTATAAAAGGTAAAGGGCAAATATTAACCATGATTGCTGTTCATTTGGCTTGTAATTGTGTCAAAGTAAACATCTGTTGAGTATTTTCATGTGAAATAATTTGATTGTCTTGTTTTGAAAACTCAAAACTCTAGCGGGTCCATCAGACCCATGAACACTGGCTAAGTAACAAAAATACGAACACCACACAAGGGTTAAAGAAAAGAGAGAGAGAAAAAAAATGTCTACCTGTACAACCATGTCTACAACTGACCATAACAACAAACACAACAACCACTACAGCAACAAAATAAGGCTTTGCAGAGGTGTCCAACCTTAGATGGACAAACTTATTATATCATAATAAAATGATCTTTTATTTGTCTTTTAGGAAAATAGATTTTATATGGCAATCTTTGTAATAAAAATGTGTAATCAAATAGATACTCAAACATCAGCACTCATTTGCAGGCAAAATTAGTCCTACTGGATGGCCAAGTTTGGCCCTTGGGCCCTAGTTTGGATGGTATTTAATTAAAATTGTATGTGTTTTTGTTTTGTATTCCAGTAAATGATGCTTTGTCAGAGATTATCTACTTTGCCTAAAAGTTGTCAGGCATTCTATAGAAAGCCTGGATTATCAACTTTGCCTGTAACATATACAATAAATACATGAACATCTGTTTTTCTTCTTTTGTATTACTACAATACAAAATTTATCTGCTCCACTTGATTGAAATGTTATTGATCTGTAGAATGTTGTGATCGACCCTTAAACCTGTCTTTGTCTCGCACAGATGACGTCATTTCCTGATTCGCCGCCGGTGCCCAAACCCCGAACCTGTTACAACAGGAACAGCTTTACCGCCGCCTCCTCAAATAGGTAAGCCCCGCCCTCTTCAAAGCGTTAGCCCCGCCCTCTTCAAAGCGTTAGCCCCGCCCCTTCACCGCTTTAGCCCCGCCCTCTCAAACAAGTTTCAATCAATCACTCAATAGGTTTCTTTTATAGATCTCAAAATCACAACAGGAAAATTTAGAATTATCCCAGAACATTGTTTGTCCTTAAACTTTGAACCTCCCCTGCTACGAAAAAACAACAAAAAAACAAAACAAATCAAAAATAAAAAAGACGAGGAAACTCTAAATACAACCTGGAGAAGGAGCACAGTGAGGGAGAGATTTGTTATAATCCAGCCACAGTTGGGCAAGAAAAACTGTTCTTGAAGGAAAACTTTTGTCTAAAATAAAAGAGATTGTGCATCAAACTCTTTCACGGAAGCAAGCACCTGCAGAACATGCAAACAAACACCTGCAGAACAAGCAAACAAACACCCGCAGAACATGCAAACAAACACGCAGAACATGCAAACAAACACGCAGAACATGCAAACTAACACGCAGAACATGTAAACTAACACGCAGAACATGCAAACAAACACCCGCAGAACATGCAAACAAACACGCAGAACATGCAAACAAACACGCAGAACATGCAAACTAACACGCAGAACATGCAAACTAACACGCAGAACATGCAAACACCTGCAGAACATGCAAACAAACACCTGCAGAACATGCAAACTAACACACGCAGAACATACAAACTAACACACGCAGAACATGCAAACACACCTGCAGAACATGCAAACACACACATGCAGAACATGCAAACACACCTGCAGAACATGCAAACACACACACGCAGAACATGCAAACAAACACCTGCAGAACATGCAAACAAACACCTGCAGAACATGCAAACAAACACCTGCAGAACATGCAAACAAACACCTGCAGAACATGCAAACAAACACCTGCAGAACATACAAACACCTGCAGAACATGCAAACAAACACCTGCAGAACATGCAAACAAACACCTGCAGAACATGCAAACTAACACGCAGAACATACAAACACCTGCAGAACATGCAAACAAACACCTGCAGAACATGCAAACAAACTTATGCAGAACATGCAAACAAACTTATGCAGAACATGCAAACAAACACCTGCAGAACATGCAAACAAACACCTGCAGAACATACAAACTCATCGTAAAAGGCTCTGGGTCGTCACTGTTAAAGTGAGAACTTGTGTTTCAGGGAAGAATCTGAACAAACCCGAAGCAGAACCGAGACATGGACTGGACCCAAGACTGACGCCAAAGGTAATCAATAAATCAATCAATCAATCAATCAATCATTCACACGTTCACTCAGTATTTAGTTTGTCCAACCTGCTCCTAAATGTTTTATTGTTTAATCTTCAGTTTTAAAAATTTTCTTTCCAGATTCAAACTCAGGCCTTAAAGCGGCTCCAAACCAAACCAAACCAGACCAAACCAGACCAAACCAGACCAAACCAAACCAGACCAAACCAAACCAAACCAGACCAAACCAGACCAAACCAGACCAAACCAAACCAGACCAGACCAAACCAGACCAAACCAAACCAAACCAGACCAAACCAAACCAGACCAAACCAAACCAAACCAAACCAGACCAAACCAACCAAACCAGACCAAACCAAACCAGACCAAACCAGACCAAACCAAACCAGACCAAACCAAACCAGACCAAACCAGACCAAACCAAACCAAACCAGACCAAACCAGACCAAACCAAACCAAACCAGACCAGACCAGACCAGACCAAACCAGACCAAACCAAACCAGACCAAACCAAACCAGACCAGACCAAACCAGACCAGACCAGACAAACCAGACCAAACCAGACCAAACCAGACCAGACCAGACCAGACCAGACCAAACCAGACCAAACCAGACCAAACCAAACCAAACCAAACCAAACTAAACTAAACTAAACTAAACCACAGTCTGAACCGTTTCTTCATGTCTGTCTGAAGTTTTGAGTTTGAAAACACAAAAGGAATTGTATTTATGCAAATGTAGAAATCAAATCTTGTTTATTTAAAGTAAAATCTTCTGAATCTTCTGTAAAAGTTTTGATTTAAAACTGTAACAAATGTAACTTTACATTTAAACTTTTTCACAATATGACTTGATGAAATACATTTGTTTCTTACTTTACGTGATTAAATATTCACAGATGTTGAGATTAATGTGTCACTTCCTGTTTTCAGACAAAGCCACGCCCCCTGTGCCGTCTCTGGGCGGAGTCAGTGACCTCATCGCTACTCACATTCCCTCGCTGTCGGGATTTGCTCTCTCCATCAAAGATTCAGCCCCGCCCCCTTCGGCCCCGCCCCCATCAGCCCCGCCCCCTTCTGCTTTGGCCAATAGCATCGCAGCAAACATCCCGAGCTTAGCGTCAGAGGCCAACGCTCAGAGTGACCTGTTCAGCTCTTTCTCTGACATTCGCAGTTTAGCCGGAGCTGTTAGCGGTGTGGCTAATGCTAATGCTCCTAAAGCCACGCCCCCTGCACAGAAGCCCCTCCCCCCCGCACAAAAGGACCTCCCCCCAGCAGGAACATTCACACCTGGACTCACAGGTAACTCGACTGTAAAATATAAAATCTGAGGCTTCACAAAAGGATAAATATTCTGTTTACCCTAATGTCTGTACCCTACGCCAAACCCTGACTATAGTGTCCATACCCTAACCCTGACTATAGTGTCCATACCCTGACTATAGTGTCCATACCCTGACCCTGGGGTCTATACCCTAACCTTCACAGGGAAAGCAGAAGTGAGAGGAGAGTGTTTCCCGTATATTTCCTCTTAAGCCTGATCATGTGGCTTTAGTTTCTCTTTCTAACTGACCTGACCCATCGACTTTAGTTTCTCTTTCTAACTGGCCTGACCCATCGACTTTAGTTTCTCTTTCTAACTGGCCTGACCCATCGACTTTAGTTTCTCTTTCTAACTGGCCTGACCCATCGACTTTAGTTTCTCTTTCTAACTGGCCTGACCCATCGACTTTAGTTTCTCTTCTAACTGGCCTGGACCCATCGACTTTAGTTTCTCTTTCTAACTGGCCTGACCCATCGACTTTAGTTTCTCTTTCTAACTGGCCTGACCCATCGACTTTAGTTTCTCTTTCTAACTGGCCTGACCCATCGACTTTAGTTTCTCTTTCTAACTGGCCTGACCCATCGACTTTAGTTTCTCTTTCTAACTGGCCTGACCCATCGACTTTAGTTTCTCTTTCTAACTGGCCTGACCCATCGACTTTAGTTTCTCTTTCTAACTGGCCTGACCCATCGACTTTAGTTTCTCTTTCTAACTGGCCTGACCCATCGACTTTAGTTTCTCTTTCTAACTGGCCTGACCCATCGACTTTAGTTTCTCTTTTCTAACTGGCCTGACCCATCGACTTGTGTCCAAACTATTTCACAGCTTCAGTGGTTTTGAGCTCTGTGATTGTTACTGTATTTAAACCCACTCAGTTTGACGACTCACTTCTGCTGCTAGATGAAACTTCTGGAGCATTTATTTTAAAAATATTGTATTTTAGTTTTAGTTTGATTGTTAGTTATTGATATAGCTAATTCTGTCTTAGTTTTGCTCATAATCAATAGTTTAATGAGGTTAATGTGTCTGAAAGCTTCATATTGAGTGAATAAACTGTCTTTGTGCAGATGTGAGCGCTCTGTCTAACCTGGTGAAGTCGATGATGCAGCCACAGGTCACAGACGGCACAAAGGTCACCGGGGTCACCGGGGTCACCGGGGTCACCGAGGTCACGGCTCCAGACGGTTTGTGGAGTTTCTATTATTATTGGCTCCAGCATAATTTTTTATTTTAATCTTTTTTATCGTTTCTGTAACTTAAGAATTTGTCAAACAAATACAAAGCTTAAAGGAGACACGATGGGCAGAGTCAGCACTCTGGCCTCATAACAAGAAGGTCCAGGGTTCGACTCCCGGGGCCTTTATGTTTATGTTTATTATTTATTTGACAGGGACAATGTACAAAAACATTAAAAATGCTTTGCACCAGATTTAGCCGTAGCTAGTTTCCATCTGCAGTCCCTGAGCAGGTGAGATACAAAACACAAAGTACAAATACACACTCACACACACACACGCTACAAAAAAACACCCTTTACACATTAAAATTACACATTAAAATTTCACTAAGACCATTATCACACCAGACAAAATTCTTAATGCCGACACTGCTGGTTTTCCAATAGTAATTTCTTAACATTGCATGAAAAATATTTCATATCAGAGGAAAGTTTCAGATTCTGTGGGAGTTTGTTCCATTCTTTAATGGGTTGAATGAAAAGGCTGTTTGTGCAAAGGCCGAGCTACGTTTAGATAATCTGCAGTCATGTGACCTGTGGACCTGGAGCTCCTGGTTGTCTGCTCAGAGCAGAGCTGGACACATGTTTTCAATGAAGGAGGCGCAATGTTATTTACAATTTTAAAGATTAATCACACATTTGAGTAGATACTTAAATTATCAAAGTTTAGCATTTTATTTTGTGTAAGTATTGGACGATGATGGTGTCTCAGAGGTTTTTTATCCAAGACTTTTACAGCCTGATTATACAGAGATTTTAGAGGTTTTATCATTGTCTCACAGGCTTGTGACCAACAAGATATACAATAATTAAGATGAGAAATAATCATTGCGTCTAGGTTCACTTTTGCAGCGTTGTGGGTCAATTTATTTCGAATGTGTCTAAAAACCGACAAACTGTATTTAACAGTATCAGACACTTTTTTAACATGTTTTTTAAAACTAAAATTTGGATCCAGAACAACTCCTAAAATTTAAATTCCTCTACTGTTTTGATTTGTCTCTTTTTATATAAATAAATGGAAAGGAGGACTTCTGTTTTTGTGTTTTGGTAAAATACATTGCCACTGTTTTGTTTATGTTCAAAGTGAGAGAAGCAGATTGTAACCAGTGCGAGATGTTTTCCATGACATTAGTTAGTTTTTTTGCCACACTGGTTGCATCACTTCCATGTACATAAACAACGGTATCATCCGCATACATTTGGATGTCCACATCATCACAAACTGTAGGAAGAACTTTATATAGATCGCAAAAAGCAATGGCCCAAGTACGAGCCTTGTGGAACCCCATATTACTGGCCTTAGATGTTGAAAGCTTTGAACTGATGCGTACACACTGGACACGGTCACTGAGATATGATTCTATCCACTGCAGTGCACTTTGAGACAGATTGTAATGAGTGAGCTTCCTCAGTAGCACTGAGTGGTTGACCGTATCAAAAGCCTTGCTTAGGTCCAGAAATACAGAACCGACCACTCCGCCCTTGTCCAGCTTTGCCTTTACTGTCTCTATAAAATAACAGCATGCGGTTTCGGTGGAGTGGTGTTTTCTATATCCAAATTGCATGGGATGTAGCAAATTGTTTCTGGAGAGGTGTTCTTTTAATTGTTCAGCAATTACTCTCTCCACAACCTTTGAAACCACAGGAAGTATGCTAATAGGTCTATAATTGCATACATTCTGTTTGTCCCCTGATTAAAAAAAAAAAAAAAAAAGTGGAGTTTGAATGTTCTCCTCGTGTCTGTGTAGATTTCCTCTAGGTGCTCTGGTTTCCTCCTACAACTAAAAACATGTCCAATGTGCCTGAGCTGTAAAAGCTGCAATCTGGTACAAGCATCTGCCTTTGTGCTTCTCGTAATTGTACTTTTTAATAAACGTTATGTTTAAAAGAGGTATGAAGAGATCAGATAATAAATGATTTTCTTTGAGCTGGATTAGCCCCGCCCCTTTGACACCCTCCACCTCGTTAAGCCCCGCCCCTTCAAGCTAATGTTTGTTCCTAAATGCTGGTTTAATAGATTCTTGAGTAAAACCAATGTGTTTTTACAAAAAGCCTCGACTCAGGCCAAAGTGGAGTTCCTGACCATGCTCTCTCATTGGACGAGCTTTGACGAGGCGGAGCCTGGATCGTCCAATGAGGAAGAAGAAGAACCAGCCGCAGCTCCGTGAGTGACATCATCATAAACCAATCAGAAAGTTTTCTGATCTCTGACTTTTACCGGAATAAAGTTTGTCTAAATGGAGTAATTTTGTCATGTGACCCTCAGGCCGACTCCAGGACGCCCCGCCCCCTCACGCCCGGCCCGCCCCCTCCCAAACCTCCCAGCCAATCAAAGAAGCCCAAAGCGCAGATTCCCAGGTGAGTCGCTTTGTCTTTACGGCTTTTCTTACAATGAACATGATCAAAAGACTTTTATTCAGTTAAATGAAAATAATCCAAATGTTCTTTGTCCCAGAACTGCCACACTGAGAGTCTCCAGGAAGAAAGGCTCCTCCCCCGGCCCGACCGCTCAGAGCACCTCTGTGGCCCGCTGCAGCTGGCTCGACGTGTGGAAGGGCATCAGGTATAATCCCTAACCCTTCATCTCTCTATGAAGCGCTTTGTGACTTTGTGTCTGTGAAATGCGCTATACAAATACACCTTACTTACTAAACTGTGACTCCTCAAGGGTTAAGCAGGTGAATGTCCTTCGAGTTGTGACTAGGTGGTTTGTCTTGTGTTTTGTCTCTTGTGGTTTGTCTCTTGTGTTTTGTCTCTTGTGTTTTGTCTCTTGTGTTTTGTCTCTTGTGGTTTGTCTCTTGTGTTTTGTCTCTTGTGGTTTGTCTCTTGTGTTTTGTCTCTTGTGTTTTGTCTCTTGTGTTTTGTCTCTTGTGGTTTGGACGCACTGTTTGGTTCAGAGTTTCAGAGGAATAATACGACCAGGTCTTCTGACGACTTGAGGGATTGTGGGACCTGACTCATTGTGGGCGGGTCCGCTTAAACACATCAGGCGGCTCATTGGTCGGTGGATCTGGACCCTGACTCATGGGTAATTTGTGGAAGTTTGATGGATGTGAGGCTGCATCCTGGGCACTTGAGGGCGCTCTTGAGTTGTGACTGTCCTGCAGCTGCTGAGTTTGTGTTTTTAGGTGATGAACTTGTGTTTTTGACTCAAAGCTGCTGTAGACACTTGGTTTCAGTTCGATCACAGAAGCGTCTTTACTCAAACTGAGGGGAAATGTTTAACCTCTGACCTTTGACCTCTGTTACAGACACAACGTGGTGTGGGCGACGTTTGACGGACAAGTCATGGCTCTGTGGAAGAAGCGCTCAGTAAGTCCTGCTTTTCACCACCAGAGGGCGCTAGAACACAACATACAACATAAGTGCAACCCACAATAAATAAATACCCCCTTAGTGCCCCAGTGTAAACATTTGACTCAGTCTGACATCAGCACAACAAACTTATTTCATACTTGAAGCATCCGCGAGGACCGCGAGCGTCCGCGCGGCGGAAATACATAATTTTTGGAGACACGCCCCCTCAAGCGCCGTCCGCTTGGACCAAGTTTTCCGCGTCGACGTCAGGGAAAAATATGTGACTATGCGGACGGTCCGCGCGGCAATCAACGGGCTTTCAATGGCAGCTCCTACTGCCTCTACAAGCAGCCGCTTGAAACACACAGAAACTATAAACACTGTCAGCGTCTGCTCCGCTCTAGTCCATGCGTCTAATTTCCACGCGGACTTCACGTGCGGGAGCCATAAACCAAGCTTCAGCAGCAGCTAAAGGTTGTTTAAAAAGTGCAGAGCAGGGACATTCAAAGATACTTGAGAATTAATGCATCATATTAGCATAATGTAACAGTGCAAAACCAGGTTAGTGCAAATATAAGGTCACAACTGTTATTCAATAGGGGAGGGGGCAGGGAAAGAGAGCAGTTAAATTCTGCAGCAATGCAAACCGGTTTAGAGTTATTGTTTGGTGGATGTGGTTTTGTTATTGTCCATGAGAGGGGGGCAGAGTTCAATAGGAATGTTTGGAATGTTTATTAAGGACAATGTACAATTTTTGCATTAAGCACCAAGTGCGGACATGCTTGCACCAGATTCTAGCTTACAGCTAATTCCCATCTGTAGTCCTGGGGAGGGGAGAAGGGAGGCACATTGGACATGTTTTTAGATGAAGGAGAAAACCGGTGCACCCGGAGGAAACCTACGCAGACACGGGAAGAACATGCAAACTCCACATAGAAAGGCCCGGGAGTCGAACTCAGGACCTTCTTGCTATGAGGCCAGAGCACTAACCGCTGTGCCACAATGTCGACCGTGTAGCCTCACAGCCTGTGGATACAGACTGTTGGCCAGTCTGGATGTTGCCTGTATGGACCTGTACCTTCTCCCTGAGGGCAGCAGGTGGAACAGGTGGTGCAGGTGGAACAGGTGGTGCAGGTGGAACAGGTGGTGCAGGTGGAACAGGTGGTGAGCGGGGTGGTGCAGGTGGAACAGGTGGTGCAGGTGGAACAGGTGGTGAGCGGGGTGGTGTTGGTCCCGCAGGATGTTGTGGACTCTTCTCAGACAGTGTGTGTGGAGAAGATGGTGCTAATCTCTGGAAGAGTCGTTCCAATAATTCTCTCAGCTGCTTTCACCACTCGCTGGAGAGCCTGCTGGTCGGCCTTACTGCAGCTGGAAAACCACACTAAAAATCCATACGTCAGTACACTGCTGATGGCACAGTTGTAAAAGTTCACCATCAGCGGTCTGGAGATGTGGGCACTCTTTCGCTTCCTCAGGTAATAGAGGCGATGTGATCTCCCCAGGACAGTCCTCAGTTACTGTTACCCCCAGGAATTTAAAACTTTGCACCCTCTTCTCCATGTCCTTGCCTATAAAGAGAGGTTGGTGGTTAGTGTGGCCTTTTCTGCAGAAATCTACAACCCCCTTCCCTGTTTTTGCTTATTATAAACAATATTCACAGCTCCACAATAAACTTTGTGCAGCTGGAATCCTGACATGTTGTACATCAAAGAGAACTACAAGTGTCTACTTTCATTAAAAAAAAAATCTTCTATACATTAATCCATTCTCTTTTTATAAACATTTGAAATTCCTTGTTTTTGTTAGATTTCTTTTCTACTTTTTGGTGAAAGAATCTGAGCCACTACAATGAAATAATGTCTTTAGGATAAAAATTACAAGGTTTACATGATTAAAACAATGATCATGTTTAAACCAAGATAAACTGTGTTACAGACGAGAAGGCAACTTAGCACTTTTCTACTTTTGAATGGAGATTTCTATAGATTCAGCTTCTTTCAGGGAGCATAGATTATATTTAACCGTCCAAACTTGTGCTCATGCTATACTCCCCTCCGCTGGTGAATCTATGAAACTGCATCATGTTGTTGACTGCTGGTGAACTCACACGTGCATCAGAAAACCGTCTGTCGCTGCAGAGAATAAAAGGCTTATGGTGGCAGGGTTAGGGTTAATAAAGTTTAACAAACAGCTCAGAGCAGATGAACGTAATGACTCTAGTTATTCTCCGTCATTCAGCCGTTCTCAAACTTTGCGGAGGCGTGGCCCCCTATTGGTCCGTAGATCGCCCGAGGCCCCTCAATAATATTTCACACTCCATTTAGATTTAAGTAGAATGTATATCCTCTCATATTAAGATGTCAAAACAAAATAATAATGCCTGTGGACTTAGTTTGGTTTTAAAAAGTAAATTAATCAAATTCAGAATATTAAACTTGGTTTCAAACTCTGTCATGCTTGTTGTGTGGACAACCTTTGGAGGCCCCCTGCAGAGATCGTGAGGCCCTGCAGGGGGCCCCGGACCTCACTTTGGGAATCACTGCTCTAGTGTAAAATACAATGTTTCTGTGACTGAGATTTCAAAATAAAACTAAACTTTACAACGACACAAACTACAATAAACTGATATAAAATATAGTTAAAGCTGCAGTAGCTGATTTTTACACTGCAAACACAATTTAGGTTTTAATTCTGACAACTTGCTCTCTTAAAACCTTCAACACATGGTTAAAATCCACATGTTTTCATTTGTGTTGCATTTATGGCTTATAAACCTCTTTTTACAAACAACAAAGTGAAAATGGAGTGACCGCCTCAAGCTCAGCCAATCACAGCGCAGCATTCAGCTCCTGAATATTCTTTATTATTCAGTTCAGACAGAACTCACAGGTTTATTCACAAAGTGCTGTATTTCCATAGACTTTTGAGTGGAAAGCACAAAGTTTACTAATTTACAACTAAAAAAGTGAGCTACCTAACCTTTAAGCTAACAATTAGCATAAATAACAGACTGAAAATGACTCAAAGTAAAACGTGACAAAAGTGAGAAAAGTGAGATGTTTGTGCCACGAAACCCAAAGTAATGATAAAGTTTAAATAACTCCCATGTTTGTTGTTGTTTATTTGTTTGTTTGTTTGTTTTGTTTAGGAGCGTTTCTCTGAGGTGTTTTTATTTTTGTTTGTTTTTATTTGTTTGTTCAGGAGCGTTTCTCTGAGGTGTTGTTTATTTGTTGTTTATTTGTTGTTTATTGTTGTTTATTTGTTGTTTGTTGTTTATTTGTTTGTTCAGGAGCGTTTCTCTGAGGTCATGTTTCATGTGTCCAACATCACAAACGTAAAGAAACAGGAAAAAGGCAGATTCTCTGTTTATCTCGGCAAAAAACACTACGACTTCATGGCCCACAACAAAGGTGAGTGACAGCGCCTCCTGCTGGACACAGTTACACACAGCGCCTCCTGCTGGTCTCTGTAAAGCCTCACGTGTCTCTTCTCTTGCAGATGTGCAGGAGGGTTGGGTTTCTTCGCTCCTATTGGCTCGAGGCCTCCCTGGCCCCGCCCCCCCGGAGCACCACGGGCCAATCACGCTGCGGGATCCGCGCAGTCGGGCGTACGGCGCGGTGCAGCGCTCGGAGCTCTGGGTGTTTCCAAACAAAGACAGTTTCGTTGTGGGCGTGGCCTCGTTCTCGGTGCCGCTGAACGTGGCGTCGGTGAAAAAGAGCGGGAAACCGGGAAAAAACTCCTTCAGCCTCATCACGCCGTTTAAGAGCTTCAGGTGACCTCTGACCTCTGACCTTTACACAAAAAAGAACTTGGTATATATATGCATATAATGTAAAACAGACTGCTACAGCTCAACTATTCAACTGTGACCATAACTTTAATATAACGTAAGTTCTAACCCTCCACTGTGTTGTGACATTGTGAGTTTTCAGAGTCTGTGTATGAGTGTAAATCTGAGTCGTCACTGTTTGGAGCGTTCTCAGCGTTCTCAGCGTTCTCAGCGTTCTAAACACTGAAACTCGATCTGACTCAAGTTTTATTGTTGGTTGAAATATTCCAGCTCCTTAAACAGCTTTACTGCTCTGCACATTTACCAAAGAACATACTTTTCCTTCTGTGCAGAGCTTGTTCTCATGCAGGAATCGAGTCAGTCACAATCAGAGCCTCAAAGTAGAAAGCCTCAAACAAACAAACAAACAAACAAACAAACAAACAAACAAACAAACACGTGTCTATTTGAGTCAAACTGAGACGATGAAACGAGGATAAAGTGTTTAAAACATGTGACTCACTAAGCCCCGCCCTCTTCCTGCAGCATCTCCGTGGATTCGTCCAGAGAGCTGTCCGTCTGGTTGGACACGCTGGGCTCCAGTATCAGCAGTTCCCTGGGAAACAGCCAGGTGGCGCAACGACTGTGGGACCAGAACCACAGAAACAAACTCTGCGCCGACTGTGGAGCCGCCAACCCGGAGTGGGCGTCGGCCAACCTGCTGCTGGTGCTGTGCCACACCTGTGCAGGTAAAACACCTGCCCTGTAACCAGAGGGTCCGCGGCAGGAGTCTCAAACCGCGTTGTCCCTGTAACCAGAGGGTCCACGGCAGGAGTCTCAAACCGCGTTGTCCCTGTAACCAGAGGGTCCACGGCAGGAGTCTCAAACCGCGTTGTCCCTGTAACCAGAGGGTCCGCGGCAGGAGTCTCAAACCGCGTTGTCCCTGTAACCAGAGGGTCCACAGCCGGAGTCTCAACCGCGTTGTCCTGTAACCAGAGGGTCCGCGGCAGGAGTCTCAAACCGCGTTGTCCCTGTAACCAGAGGGTCCGCGGCAGGAGTCTCAAACCGCGGTGTCCCTGTAACCAGAGGGTCCGCGGCAGGAGTCTCAACCGCGTTGTCCCTGTAACCAGAGGGTCCGCGGCAGGAGTCTCAAACCGCGTTGTCCCTGTAACCAGAGGGTCCGCGGCAGGAGTCTCAAACCGCGTTGTCCCTGTAACCAGAGGGTCAACGGCAGGAGTCTCAAACCGCGTTGTCCCTGTAACCAGAGGGTCCGCAGCAGCAGTCTCAAACTGTCAGCTCTCCAGATGATTTCATATAACCCCCAGAATGATTTGTTACTCTTTATGATAGTGGCCCATCAGTCAAATGTATTTAATATAAAACTTCAAAAATACACCATAATACAGCAAATTACTTTTTTTAAATATTCCTGTTCAGAAGAGCTGGACCCTGGTTATTCACTTACCACCGCCAAGTGTGGATATTATGATATAAAATGTAAAACAATGGAAATGTACATATTAGAACATATGTTACTTTAGGCTTTACTTGGCCTAGTAAGCTTACCTATAGAGAATGAGTTCTGACTTTCAATATTTCAGCCCAGCTCCATTTGAGTTTGAGACGCCCAGTCCCACAGGTTCTGAAAGTCCTGAATGTCCCACAGCTTATGAAAGTCCTGAATGTCCCACAGGTTCTGAAAGTCCTGAATGTCCCACAGCTTCTGAAAGTCCTGAATGTCCCACAGGTTCTGAAAGTCCTGAATGTCCCACAGCTTCTGAAAGTCCTGAATGTCCCACAGCTTATGAATGTCCCACAGGTTCTGAAAGTCCTGAATGTCCCACAGCTTATGAAAGTCCTGAATGTCCCACAGCTCATGAAAGTCCTGAAAGTCCCACAGGTTCTGAAAGTCCTGAATGTCCCACAGCTTCTGAAAGTCCTGAATGTCCCACAGGTTCTGAAAGTCCTGAATGTCCCACAGGTTCTGAAAGTCCTGAATGTCCCACAGCTTATGAAAGTCCTGAATGTCCCACAGGTTCTGAAAGTCCTGACAGTTCTTCTCTTGCAGGTGTTCACAGATCTTTGGGGAAAGTTTCTAAAATCAAGAGTCTGACGATGGACAACAAAGTTTGGACTGAAGCTCTGATCCAGGTTTGATTCTGTTCCTGTCGTTCTCCAGTCAGAGTCAGTCGCTGATACAGAGTCAGTCGCTGATACAGAGTCAGTCGCTGATACAGAGTCAGTCGCTGATACAGAGTCAGTCGCTGATACAGAGTCAGAGTCAGTCGCTGATACAGAGTCAGTCGCTGATACAGAGTCAGTCGCTGATACAGAGTCAGTCGCTGATACAGAGTCAGTCGCTGATACAGAGTCAGTCGCTGATACAGAGTCAGTCGCTGATACAGAGTCAGTCGCTGATACAGAGTCAGTCGCTGATACAGAGTCAGTCGCTGATACAGAGTCAGTCGCTGATACAGAGTCAGTCGCTGATACAGAGTCAGTCAGTCGCTGATACAGAGTCAGTCCAGTCGCTGATACAGAGTCAGTCGCTGTACAGAGTCAGTCGCTGATACAGAGTCAGTCAGTCGCTGATACAGAGTCAGTCGCTGATACAGAGTCCAGTCGCTGATACAGAGTCAGTCAGTCGCTGATACAGAGTCAGTCGCTGATACAGAGTCAGAGTCAGTCGCTGATACAGAGTCAGTCGCTGATACAGAGTCAGTCGCTGATACAGAGTCAGTCAGTCGCTGATACAGAGTCAGTCGCTGATACAGAGTCAGTCGCTGATACAGAGTCAGTCGCTGATACAGAGTCAGTCGCTGATACAGAGTCAGTCGCTGATACAGAGTCAGTCGCTGATACAGAGTCAGTCGCTGATACAGAGTCAGTCGCTGATACAGAGTCAGTCGCTGATACAGAGTCAGTCGCTGATACAGAGTCAGTCGCTGATACAGAGTCAGTCGCTGATACAGAGTCAGTCGCTGATACAGAGTCAGTCGCTGATACAGAGTCAGTCGCTGATACAGAGTCAGTCGCTGATACAGAGTCAGTCGCTGATACAGAGTCAGTCACACTAGCTTGACTCTATTTTCATGACTTAAACTCCAGAAACACTAAAAACAATCACATGAGATAAATAGTTTGTTAAGAAAGTTTAAAAAGGTTTATTTTTGATGAGTCATAAAAACCTTCAGCTTCAGTCTAACGTTAACGTGGCTGAGCTGAAGTGTCTCTGCTCTGAACTGTTTGAAGTTTATTCACAGTTATGAATTGTTTTCACAAACGTTCAGCTCAGATTGAACTTAAAATAAACACATTTCAAAAGTGAATGATAAATATAACAGATTGTCTGTAGTTTGTCTTCGTAGTTATTGTAGTTAAACTCTAACGTTTATGAGCAGAAGCTTCTGGTTCTGAGATCACAGACTTTAGACTCAAACTCAGCTCTGACTTCGATTGGGGAATGACACTTGTTATGTTTTGATGCCTGACGAAAACGACTGAAACATGACCTCTGACCTCTGAAATACGATGCATTTCATTGTGTATTTTTTACTCAAAGCTGAGCATTAATTGCAGAGACCCACAGTCAGGTCTCTTCACCCTTTTCCCAAAGCTTTTCAGTGAGTTTTCTGCTTCTGAAATGTGTTTGTGGCGTAGTTTAGGGTGAACTTACTTTTAAAAATATAAAGATAGAAACACAATCAATGTTTTTAGGCCAGACTTGTGGTAAAAACTTTATCTTTGACCACAGCTCTTCATTTCCCTTGGAAACCGAGCAGCCAATCAGATATGGGCACCTGTCGTCCCGGCAACAGAACAGCTGAGCCCTGATTCATCAGACGAAGAGAGGTCAAAGTTCATCCATGACAAATACAGCAAAGGACGCTACAGACGCCTACACGCTCTGTCATCCAGTCAAGACCTGATGGACCAGGTAAAACTCGACGACTAAATCTAGAAATAAACCAGGATTACACCAGGACTAAAGCGGGACTAAACCAGGACTAAAGAAGGACTAAACTAGGATTAAACCAGGACTAAACCAGGACTAAAGAAGGACTAAACTAGGATTAAACCAGGACTTAACCAGGACTAAAGAAGGACTAAACTAGGATTAAACCGGACTTAAACAGGACCAAAGCAGGGCTAAGCCAGGACCTGATGGACCAGGTAAAACCAGAGCTAAACTAGAACTGAAGCAGGACCAAACCAGGACTACGTAGGGTTTAAGCCTCTAAAAAACAATCATACTATGCATTTCTATAACAGAGAAATATGTTTCCAGAACAAAAATAAACACAAGTATTGAGATGAAGAAGGTTTTAGATTGAACACAGCACAGTCTGTCCAAAAGAATCACATATTCTTCTGCTGCAGAACAGTTTTTAAAGAATATTTAAATGTTTTTCTGCTGCAGAGGTTCAGATGTGTTTGTCGTTAACAGTTTGTAACAGTTTTTAAAGAATATTTAAATGTTTTTCTACTGCAGAGGTTCAGATGTGTTTGTCGTTAACAGTTTGTAACAGTTGTTAAAGAATATTTAAATGTTTTTCTGCTGCAGAGGCTCAGATGTGTTTGTCGTAAACAGTTTGTAACAGTTTTTAAAGAATATTTAAATGTTTTTCTGCTGCAGAGGTTCAGATGTGTTCGTCGTAAACAGTTTGTAACAGTTATTAAAGAATATTTAAATGTTTTTCTGCTGCAGAGGTTCAGATGTGTTCGTCGTAAACAGTTTGTAACAGTTGTTAAAGAATATTTAAATGTTTTTCTGCTGCAGAGGTTCAGATGTGTTTGTCGTAAACAGTTTGTAACAGTTGTTAAAGAATATTTAAATGTTTTTCTGCTGCAGAGGCTCCGGGAGGTCGTTTGTGGAGACGATGTGGATGAAACTCTGTCTCTGATCTGCTCTGGAGCAAAGGTTTGTTTAATCCTTTATCCCCCAAAGCCCTGACCTTTGACCCCTAACCTCTGTCTCCTCAGGTCACCCAGACCGACCTGCTGAGCCCCGCCCCCATTCATCTGGCAGAGAGGGCGGGGCAAGGCCTGCAGGTGGAGCTACTGCGGCTGAATGAGTTCACAGGTCAGTGTTTTCTGCAAAGTTCTCTCAACCCTCTGACCCTGAACGTGTGACCCTGAACCTCTGACCCTCCGACCTTCTGACCCTGACCTTCTGACCCTCTGACCCTGAACCTCTGACCCTGAACACTCTTTCCGTCTGGCAATTGGGCCGTCTGATCCTAAAGGTTGTTCACACATTGAGAGTCAAATTTGCTCCAGATGCCCTGCGTTAGCTGCTGACCTCTAGGGATCTGACCTCTAGAGGATCTAACCTCTAGAGGATCTGACCTCTAGGTGTTGCCGACCTTTAGGTGCTGCCTACCTTTGGGGGTAACCTGATCTGAGGAGCGCTGTGTATCTTGTAAAATAACTTTTAAACTGGAACCAAATGTTAGTTTCAAACAAACTATCTGTAAATCTTTTAAAATACCTTTACTAAACTTTTACAGAAGTCCCGCCTCCTCATCCACTGAAGGCCAATGACAGAATGGACTCCGCCTCTTCAGGTAACGCCCACTAACAGGTGCTGACTGCTGATTGGTGCAGAGCTCACTGTAGTTACATTTGCAGGTGAGGAAGAGGAGGAGCTTCATGGGAAACTGGAGGACGACCGTTTCCTGTTTTCTGTGGAGAACGATTCGGCCGCCTGCGACGTCTTAGACCTGAGAGAAGTTCACTCCGTGTTTCTGCAAAACGGGTACGAACGCCAACCCGAGCACTTTACATTTACCATTAAACATTTACCATTAAACATTTACCATTAAACATTACCACATGAACAATCATTTACCACATGAACATTTACCACATGAACATTTACCACATGAACAACATTTACCACATGAACAGACATTTACCATTAATCATTTACCACATGAACAACATTTACCATATGAACATTTACCACATGAACAAACATTACCACATGAACAAACATTTACCACATGAACAATCATTTACCACATGAACAAACATTTACCATATGAACAATCATTTACCACATGAACATTACCACATGAACATTTACCACATGAACATTTACCACATGAACAAACATTACCATATGAACATTACCACATGAACAAACATTTACACATGAACAAACATTACCACATGAAAATCATTACCACATGAACATTACCACATGAACATTTACCACATAACAAACATTACATATGAACATTTACCACATGAACAAACATTTACCACATGAACAAACATTTACCACATGAACAAACATTTACCACATGAACAAACATTTACCACATGAACAAACATTTACCACATGAACAAACATTTACCAAATGAACATTTACCACATGAACATTTACCACATGAACATTTACCACATGAACATTTACCACACCGACAGACAAAACGGGTACGAACGCTAACCCGAGCACTTTACATTTACCACATGAACATTTACCACATCAAAAAAACATTTACCACATGAACAGACATTTACCACACGAACATTACCACATGAACATTTACCACATGAACATTTACCACATGAACAAACATTTACCACATGAACATTTACCACATGAACAAACATTTACCACATGAACATTTACCACATGAACATTTACCACATGAACATTTACCACATGAACAAACATTTACCACATGAACAAACATTTACCACATGAACAAACATTTACCACATGAACAGACATTTACCACATGAACAAACATTTACCACATGAACATTTACCACATGAACATTTACCACATGAACAGACACTAAGGTGTGTTCACGGTGTAACAGCGCCCCCTGTTGTGTGTTTCAGGGACAGTCCTCAGTTCCAGCTCCAAACTCTGAATGGAAGTTTAGTTTGTGCTGCTGATTCCATCCAAGATCTGCTTTACACTTCCACCAACCTAAGGTATAGCAGACTAACAGGACTAAAGAGAACAAACAGACTACTACTATCAACTCCAGTGACTAAAGTCAGGACTAAACCCAGGACTAAAGCAGGAACTAAACCAGAACTAGGCAGAACTAAACCAGGACTAAAGCCAGGAACTAAATGCCAGGACTAAAACAGCAGGACTAAAGCAGGACTAAAGCAGAACTAAACCAGGACTAAACCAGGACTAAACCAGGTTACTATATGTTCAGAATTCATCGAAGAGGCGAGTTACAAAAGACTACTGTGAATCTGGACCAATCACATCGCTGTTGGCAGATGCACCTCAGCCTACTTTTAGCAGAATTACAGATTATTATAGGTTTTGAGATTTGTGAATGAGATTATTATTATTATTATTATTAGCTATTAACTCAATTTCATTTCACTCCAGTTTCCCAAAATGAGAAAGTACGGTTGTCCATTCAGCGAGCAGGAGCAGAGCAGTGTGGCCAGAACAAACCCGAGTCGCACCAGCAGACTGTTTTTGTTCTCTTCTTTTTACCTTGTGCCAAATATTCACTTAGAATATGATATAGAAACTTCACTTTGCAAGTTTACCACAGAGAAACCTCAACAATCACTGACACATGTTTAGATGCTCTACTTCCTGGAACAAAAAACAACCAAAAAGCAGTGATTGGTTAAATCAAAAAGTTCCTCACCTTCTGTGAAGCAAACTGCTCAATGATGAGACGTCAGACAGTTTCCACGAAGGAAAGGAAACCGGCTAGAGAACGATGCCTGTGCTTGTTTCATTACATGATTAAAAAAAGGTGTCATTTTTCTGCAACTTCTGCTGTCGAGAGGCTTTGAACAATCAGCCTGAAACCATGGCATACTTTTTTCCCTTTGGCTTGTAGCAAAGGAAAGGAAGGAAGGAAACTCGTTTAAACTCAGACAAAAACTGTTTACTTGCACTTTTACAAGCCTAAGTCAGGTTACATTAAGGCTGCATTCAAAACGACATTAATGAATGTGATTGGCTGCTCTGCTCAGGTGATCCTGCCCACAGGTGTGTCCGACGCAGAGGTGTGCGGAGCTTTAGCCGTCAGCAAAGTATGTTTGGTGGAAATGGGCATCCGCAGCAGCCAATCAGACGCCTGGATCCTGCTGTGGGTGGGCGGAGTCAGTCTGTACCACAAACAGAGCTGCTTCCAACTGCAACCAATCACACGCCACGGTGAGTCTGTCCAATCACAGGCCACGGTGAGTCTGTCCAATCACACGCCACGGTGAGTCTGTCCAATCACAGGCCACGGTGTCCATCAGGCCACGGTGAGTCTGTCCAATCACAGGCCACGGTTGTCCATCACAGCCACGTGAGTCTGTCCATCAGGAGCCACGGGAGTCTGTCAATCAAGCACGGTGAGTCTGTCCAATCAAGCATGGTGAGTCTGTCCAATCAGAGCCACGGTGAGTCTGTCCAATCACAGGCCACGTGAGTCTCCATCAGGCCGGTGAGTCTGTCCAATCACAGGCACGGTGAGTCTGTCAATCAGGAGCCACGGTGAGTCTGTCCAATCAGGACCTAAAGTGTAGCTGTCATGTTTGCATGTGACTTGTTTAGTTGTGTTGAAGACGGTCTTCAGAGTCAGGTCTGATGACAGTCCCATGTAGGTCCCATGTAGGTCCCTTGCAGGTCCCATGTAGGTCCCATGTAGGTCCCATGTAGGTCCCTTGCAGGTCCAGTATTCTGCAGAGATCATTCTGACTGCAGGTGGCTTACAGACGACTCACATCAGAAGCGACTCGAGCGACGAGAAAGAGCAGTTCACATTTATTTCCTCTGCAGCTGGAGCAAAGATGTGACATGAAGAAGTGACGAGACGAGTAGAGCACTGTAGGCGACCTGAGCCTAGACCTCTGCTTCACTGGGACAACAGCTACTCAGTGAAGACTTTTGCTCAGACTCAATCGAGGCATTGGTCCAGGGACTCAAAGAGCTCCTAATTACCCCCTCGTTCTGAAAACTGTAGAAACATGGAGACAACACGAGAGCGAACAGGACTCAAGGGGGCGGGTTTATTGCTTCTGGTGTGAGTCCGCTGATAAAAGACAGTCAAGGCAAGAAAAAGCCACTGCTGCCTGACTTCACTGCCTCATAAACTATGAAGCCGTGATGCATGATGGGAAATGTAGCGCAGTAGACAGACAGCTGCTTCGTTTTGATCAAATGTGAAGCTCTGCAGTTCCTTCTTCTCTGTCTTTTTTGTGTTTATAAACTATTATAAACACCACACATACTGTATTTAACATGAGTCATAAAAGACCAGGATGTTGGACATTACACAAAGCATCATTAATACATAATCTTATTTAGCAGAAAGTACTTTTCTCACAGACAGAACTCAAGTCTGTGATGTGTGATGGAAACAGATGTGTTTACAAAGTAGTATGTAACTTTATTCAGTGCAACACTTCAAACAAAAGTGAGAGCTGTTTGTCTCCGGGACTCTGTGAGAACTGACTGTTCTTGAGCGTAGCAAGTGTCCAAGCTGAAGCTGCTCCCTTTACCTTAAGCTGTCTGCAATCCAGGCAGAGATTTAGTTTAGTTTAGTCTTTATTTGTCAGGGACCATGTACAAAATTCATTAATCTTAATAAAAGAAGAGATGAACTGCACCAGATTTAGCTATTGCTACTTTCCATCTGCAGTCCCTGGGCAGGTGAACATTTTGACAGCTTGAACACATCTATTGTGTGGTGTGTTTGCATGTTAACATGCATCATGTGGACCCCAGGAAGAATAGTTATTGCCGTGGTAATAACTAATGGGGATCCAAATAAAATAAATAAATGTCAACAAGTCAGTGAGTTTTACTTTGACTTTGTGTTTTGTAGAAATGGATCCATCTGAAAACACTGTGACCCTGGACAGCAAAGACAGGTGAGGCTACAGCCAATCACAACACAGTTGCCCCCTAAACCCTCCCAAGGTTTGCTAACGTGTTCTCCGCTGCCATTGGTTGGTTTCAGGAGTGTCTCGTTTCGATTCGAGGACAGTCAGAGCTGCTCTTCCTGGTTTAGCCACCTGTGCTCTGCCCTCAACACACAACAAACCAATCAGAGTGCGACAGCTAAGCCAGGGACCAATCCCAGCTCAGTTCCACATCCATCAGCCAATCCCAGCGCTGCACAGTCTCCACGAGCCAATCAGAGTGGAGGATTATACCCAGTGAAGTCTGTGAAGGGACGAGTTCCTGCTTCAATCGAACGCTGTATTTCTCACATCACCACTCACGGTTTGTACCAAAAACTACACTGGGATTAAACCAGGATTAAACCAGGACTAAAACAGGACTAAACTGGGACTAAATCAGGACTAAACCGGAAATAGCCAAAAATAGTCTGTGTCATTCACTTTCTGTTGTAACAGCTGTGTCTTTCTCTGTAACTTCCTTTAGTCGTTGTCTAAACTTGTCTGTGACCCTCAGGTCTGAAGGTGGATGGAGTTTACCGTAGAAGTGGTCTCACAAACAAAGTGAACCGATTGGTGGAAGTTCTGATGAGGTCACCAGGCTCCGCCCCCCTGGAGAGCGATGAACAGGGCATTCTCGACGCTGCCACTGCGCTCAAACGCATCGTAAGACAAATGACCGGGCTGATTCCAGAACATCACACACCACAGTGGCTTCAAGCGGCAGGTGAGCGGCAGGGCTGGCAGGGTCGACAGGGCTGGCAGGGTCGACAGGATCGACAGGGCTGGCAGGGTCCACAGGGTTGGCAGGGTCCACAGGGCTGGCAGGGTCGACAGGGACAGGAGGAAGAATATTTACTAGTAATAAAAACTCGTAAATCTTTGTGTTTTGTTTCTTAGTGATCTCAGATGAACGCTCCAGATTCGACGCTTACAAACGTTTACTCCGAGATCTGCCCGACGACAGCAGAGCCACACTCAACGCCCTGTTTGGAGACTTCTACATGTAAAGTTACACGTTACACACTTCTACATGTAAAGTTACACGTTACACACTTCTACATGTAAAGTTACACGTTACACACTTCTACATGTAAAGTTACACGTTACACACTTCTACATGTAAAGTTACACACTTCTACATGTAAAGTTACACACGTTACACACTTCTACATGTAAAGTTACACGTTACACACTTCTACATGTAAAGTTACACGTTACACACTTCTACATGTAAAGTTACACGTACCACTTCTACATGTAAAGTTACACACTTCTACATGTAAAGTTACACGTTACACACTTCTACATGTAAAGTTACACGTTACACACTTCTACATTAAAGTTACGACGTTACACACTTCTACATGTAAAGTTACACACTTCTACATGTAAAGTACACGTTACACACTTCTCCATGTAAAGTTACACGTTACACACTTCTACATGTAAAGTTACACTCGTTACACACTTCTACATGTAAAGTTACACCGTTACACACTTCTACATCTAAAGTTACGCACGTTACACACTTCTACATGTAAAGTTACACGTTACACACTTCTACATGTAAAGTTACACGTTACACACTTCTACATGTAAAGTTACATGTTACACACTTCTACATGTAAACTTACACACTTCTACATGTAAAGTTACACGTTACACACTTCTACATGTAAAGTTACACGTTACACACTTCTACATCTAAAGTTACGCACGTTACACACTTCTACATCTAAAGTTACGCACGTTACACACTTCTACATCTAAAGTACGCACGTTACACACTTCTACATCTAAAGTTACGCACGTTACACACTTCTACATGTAAAGTTACACGTTACACACTTCTACATGTAAAGTTACACGTTACACACTTCTACATGTAAAGTTACACGTTACACACTTCTACATGTAAACTTACACACTTCTACATGTAAAGTTACACGTTACACACTTCTACATGTAAAGTTAACACACTTCTACATGTAAAGTTACACGTTACACACTTCAACATGTAAAGTTACACGTTACACACTTCTACATGTAAAGTTACACACTTCTACATGTAAAGTTACACGTTACACACTTCTACATGTAAGTTACACGTTACACACTTCTACATTAAAGTTACCACGTTACACACTTCTACATGTAAAGTTACACACTTCTACATGTAAAGTTACACTCGTTACACACTTCTCCATGTAAAGTTACACGTTACACACTTCTACATGTAAAGTTACACTCGTTACACACTTCTACATGTAAAGTTACACACGTTACACACTTCTACATCTAAAGTTACGCACGTTACACACTTCTACATGTAAAGTTACACGTTACACACTTCTACATGTAAAGTTACACGTTACACACTTCTACATGTAAAGTTACATGTTACACACTTCTACATGTAAACTTACACACTTCTACATGTAAAGTTACACGTTACACACTTCTACATGTAAAGTTACACGTTACACACTTCTACATCTAAAGTTACGCACGTTACACACTTCTACATCTAAAGTTACGCACGTTACACACTTCTACATCTAAAGTTACGCACGTTACACACTTCTACATTAAAGTTACACGTTACACACTTCTACATGTAAAGTTACACTGTTACACACTTCTACATGTAAAGTTACACGTTACACACTTCTACATGTAAAGTTACACGTTACACACTTCTACATGTAAAGTACACGTTACACACTTCTACATGTAAATACACGTTACACACCTTCTACATGTAAAGTTACACGTTACACACTTCTACATGTAAAGTTACACCAACTTCTACATGTAAAGTTACACGTTACACACTTCTACATGTAAAGTTACACACTTCTACATGTAAAGTTACACGTTACACACTTCTACATGTAAAGTTACACACTTCTACATGTAAAGTTACACGTTACACACTTCTACATGTAAAGTTACACTTTACACACTTCTACATGTAAAGTTACACGTTACACACTTCTACATGTAAAGTTACACGTTACACACTTCTACATGTAAAGTTACACGTTACACACTTCTACATGTTAAGTTACACGTTACACACTTCTACATGTAAAGTTACACGTTACACACTTCTACATGTAAAGTTACACGTTACACACTTCTACATGTAAAGTTACACACTTCTACATGTAAAGTTACACACGTTACACACTTCTACATGTAAAGTTATACGTTACACACTTCTACATGTAAAGTTACACGTTACACACTTCTACATGTAAAGTTACACAGTTACACACTTCTACATGTAAAGTTACACGTTACACACTTCTACATGTAAAGTTACACACTTCTACATGTAAAGTTACACGTTACACACGTCTACATGTAAAGTTACACGTTACACACTTCTACATGTAAAGTTACACGTTACACACTTCTACATGTAAAGTTACACACTTCTATCTAATCTCATGTCAGTAATTGAGCAAAGGAAACAGACCTTTACCTCTCATCACGCTGCACCTTTAACCCACCATGAAGTTCATCTGGTCCCCAAGCTCCACCCACTCTAAGCCCTGCCTTGCTCTACGCTCCGCCCCTTTGCCATGTGTTCTCTAAGCTCCGCCCTCTCTAAGCTCCGCCCCTCTGCCAGGTGTTCTCTAAGCTCCGCCCTCTCTAAGCTCCGCCCCTCTCTCCTCAGGGTCCAGATGTTCTCTCAGGTGAATCGGATGTCGGCTCAGAACTTGGCCTTGATCCTGATCCCGACACTTTTCCAGAGCCTCAACCAGGATTTAGTCCGCCTCCTGCGAGAGTTCATCATCCACCACACGCTGCTGTTCCTGGTAATCTGCATAACCACGCCCCCTGTACCATAACCCCGCCCCTTCCTTATAACTTTGCCTCTTTCTCTCCAAACTCCACATCTTTCTGTCTAAAGGTGCTTTCAGACCAAACGCGACCAGGCGAACACTTTCAATGTAATGTCTATGTGTAGGCGCGATTTCGCACGACCAGAGCGGCGCGGAGCGTCTACTACGACCGCGCGAGCGTTTAAGGGCAGACGGGCGTCTAATAAGCGCGACCAACATGTAAAGAGCAAAGTGACAGTGTTAACGACCAGTACTACAGCTTGAAAGCCCGTGCAGACATTGACAAGAGAACTAATCCTCTTGGTATCAGCCCCAAACACCACTGTCTCTTAACTATGTCAAATAAGCCCTGTGTTCTCCATTCACATCGCTCATTTCGTTGCTCTGATTGGCGGCACATCAGGACGCTTCTCCGCTGACAGACACATACACATGAATGAGATTTCACCGCTCCTCGCCTCCTATCTACACGGGCCACGAGGGCGGACGCCGATTAGACGAGCGTCAATGCGCGAGCAAGTGACAGTGTTTCAAAACGTCCAGTACTACTTTAACATGATCAGGCTTCTAAGTTATGAACTTATTCTCACCAAAAGCTGCACAAACATAAAAAACACATAACATGTATGACTGGGACTTACCCTGTGGCTCCACAAAAGAAAAAAAAAAGATCGTATTTAGAAACTTTAGTCCAGGTATTCCTCTCGTTTGTACATCCTGTGCTGTCAGTGTCTATGATTCATAAAACTCCTCGATTCTAGCAAAAACAAGCGGCTCTTTTGGTCAAATAAACTTTATATCCACAGCAAAATAAACGCGATGTCCGAGACAAAAATGACCTGCTGATTCGACTGAACCGGATTTATATACTGTCATTTCTTACAGTGGTCACAGCACGTCATTGTGGCGCATGTGTAAAGCACAGGGTTAGGACACCAGAATCCGGGGTTCAATTCCCACACAAGTAAAACTCTTCGTTCTTTTTTTTCTGCACTTATGCATGCATTAAGTAAAGACATATTGTTTGTTTTGTATTTTAAAACGATAATACAATGAGTTTGTACAGAAAGTAGGATTCTTAAAGTTTAATATTTGCATATTTGCTACAGATACAAAATGTCTTCATCAGCATAACCCTAACCCTATTGCCTGAGGTCGAACTCACGCACCCGCAGGCTCTTCACACCAGAGTCCAATGTGTTATCCACTCGACCATTTGACATCAGACTTGCACGGCGCTCTAAAATAGAGAGGCACAGATGCCGTGGCTGCATGAACACGCTGCAGTCTGAAAGCTGCAAGTTGGTCGCGTGAGAAACGCGACTAATTTCGAATATATAAGCGGCCACCGCGGGGCGTCTGACGCGAGTTGACGCCTCTGGTCTGAAAGCACCTTTAGTCTTTTTTTTTCAGTTTTGAACATTTTTTCTTTTAAATAAAATATTTGAGTGACGTTAGTTTTTCTTTTTCAGACAGACGGCCGTGAAGATGAGATCACATTTCTATAAAGAAAAATATCATTTTGGTCATTATTCTTTACTCCGTTTTGTTGCTGGAATTTTAAACATATTACTCGTAAAAGACTTTTTTGACCTTGATACAAAGCTTTGTTTGTCTGCCCTGTTATTCCCTCTGCAGCCAAAAGAAACAAACTCAAAACGATTTAAAACATTTAGTTTTGTGAAAAAAAACGTTTCTAATTAAGCTTTGATTTATGTTTTATGTATTTTATTTATCAAGGAAAATGTCTCATTGAGAC
Organism: Mugilogobius chulae; assembly: GCA_038363315.1. NCBI lineage: Eukaryota > Metazoa > Chordata > Actinopteri > Gobiiformes > Gobiidae > Mugilogobius > Mugilogobius chulae. Next base: position 88,239 of record CM076399.1, on the reverse strand, counting down.
TAAAAATGTATTTTTTAAGATCATTCTGACCAAATATTTAGCCTTAAGTACTATTTGCACAGCATAATATTTACCTACAGACGTCTGTAAGCTTTAAATTACCCCTGATCTGAGTTTTTACAGGTGTTCACACAGAGATATTCGATTCTGTGATTTTCTTGTTTTTACAGACTTTCTGGTGTTTCAGTTCTCGGAGGAAAATGGCGACAGATTATGGCAACGGCCTTTTACTTCGTTCATGAAATGAGCGTTTCTTGTTGAACTTACCTGAGTTTAGCTTTAGCTGATTCACTAACGTTAAACTCAGCAAAAGTGGCTCCTCGTCATGTTAACAAGTTTGTCGTTCAAAATCACATCCACAACATCAGATTTCTTACGAAACAGCCGAAGATGCTGACAAAATCTAAACATCCAAACTTTGCAGCGTTATGTCCAAACATCTATCGTCTTGACCTTCCGTTGCTACGACAACGAGGTTGTTGTACTTCCAGTTCACGGACTTTTAATCATAGTTTGATTAATCTTTAGCATTCTAATCGTGGAAAAAAACGAAACATTTCACTTGACAATGATCCATAAAGAATAGTAATAATAATTTAGTTCAAATGTAAAATAAGCCTTAGATTCATTATGAAGTCATTTATAATCCATTCACAGACATACGCATTCGCGCGGCTTTAGAATTACAAGAGAACATCTGAGTTTGGAGAATTACAGGAGGTGAAATTCGGGATAAACAGACATTTTACAGACAAGGACGATTCACACGAGAGAAGAAACTCAGATGATGTCCAGAATTATTACAATTTACATGAGGTCTGAGGTAATTATTAAGCTGTGAAAATATACACAACTCAGTTACAGCTTAAACAGAGCAATATTTTTTATTTACTAGACCAGCTTCTTCTATTCATTTTGTAAAATGTTCCAGTAATAAAATGAAAAGCTTTTTACACAAACTTACCTGGACAAACATGGTGTGAGTGAAGCTGCAGCTTGTGTCACAAATATAAACTTCTGCCGGTTTGAATCAAGCTGGTGAAGTCGTCATTCAAAGTTATTATTATTATTACTATTTTATTTTGAATAAATTTGAAATATAATCTTTAGTTTGTGTCCAGTCTTGTTTTCTTGGTAATCTTGGAGTATCAGATGAAAATGGTAGTCTAACCTCTGGGGGGCGCTACATTCGAAAACAGCAGGTGTCAGTGAAAGAAGCTTCACATGATAATACACCTTGTGCATGTTAGGGTAAGGCAAATGCTATTTCCAATTGTAAACTCGCTTGTGTGGCCTTTGCTTCAGCTGACAGGTGTGTTAAGAGTCAGGAGTCGCACAGGCTGCTATCGCTGGATTCACATTCTAGGATTGTTGTCACTTAAAGGGCAGGTTGGGGGCAAGAGGCAGTTTTCCCTGTTATAACATTGGACTTTGCCATGAAATATTTAAAAAAAAAATTTCACAAATTAAAAAGTGGTGATTCTGGGGTAACTGGACCCATTTAACGTTTGTATTAACTTCATTTGAGCTGCCCCCAGTCTGATTGAAATGGCATTGGCCTGTAGAATGTGGTGATGTCTCTGAAACCCAGCTATTGGAGCGTCTGTTTGTCTGTTTATTTGTTTGTTTGTTTGTTTTTTTCCCAGGGCTTCTGGGAGCCAATCACAAAGCTTGCACTAAAGGTAGCACCGTGTTCGTGCCGTTCCCGTGCTCCTGCGCTCAAAAGTCACTTGGCGTCAAAGCGCACAGCTGATCTGTGATCTGGTTGTGATTGGTGCAACTGACTAAGGCCACCTGGAACTTACTAGCTCTAGACAAAAGCTCTAATGGCAACTGTGAGAGAACATAATGTGACGCAGAATAAAAATTGGCCTTTAGACTGAAAACAGACCCACAGGAAACATAGTAGTTCTAATTTTATTTACAAATTAAAATATGTTTATTTGTGCTCCAAATCTAATATTTTTAATATGAATGAAGAAATACTGTCTCGAATTTAGATTTTATTTGTCCTGAAAATATTGCTAAGCTCAACATGTTTAAACTGGACACATTTTAAACTCTATGTGGATAGAAAGAAAGCTTCAGTTTTGTTTGTTAGTGATGGTGACAAACTGGTGAAGAAAGATGAAACTCAGATGAAGGGGAACATTTGGGAATTTTATATTTACAATTTAACCCTAACCCTTAAACAGTCAAGCTGAATACTAAACAAGACAAGTGTTGAAACTGTCCAGAAGGTGATAACATTCCCTTTAGAATCCCAAAGGAAGTTGAAGCAGGTGAAGTGTCTCTGAAGAAGGGAACAGAAGAGTCTCACTTACAGAGTGACGTTCTCAGACACAAGGATAAGGGACTTGTGTGTATCACTGCTAAAGTAATATTCCTCCCATCAGTTCTAGTCTGTGCTAGGTGGTTTGGTAGCAGAACAATGGTTCTGTAACCAGCAGGTCACAGGTTCAAACCTCAAAGCAGGCAGTTATTACACCTTAAGTGTCCATTTTTGCATTCTTCAGTGTGTTCATATTGATGATTAAATGTGTGAGCAGCACAGGTGGAGGAGGGACAGGTATAATCAGGAGCTACACACCTGAATTCACTCTGAGCTGATTGCAACAGTGAGCTGAAGACACAAGTGAACCTCATCATGTGTGCCTGACATCTGTGAATCACAAAAACAAGCAAGTTAGTGCACCTTTTTGACTTCATTCGTTTCTGCAAATGGCGCTTCATTGTATACTCGAACCATTTGCCAGGTGTACCGAAACATGAGCCAGAGCTTCGCAGAAGTGGTTCGTTTGCTCTTCTGCGCCATCTTGTGGTCAAAAACATGTATGCATGTAAAATGAAACGCTGATATTATTGAAAATGAACCAACAATACTGTATTTAGTAGCTTAAGTGTATAAATGTTTACATTTCATCTGTTTATTTTTCATTTCTAAAATAACATCCAAATCCAAACACATATGTACTAAAAAATATCATCTTGAGCTGAGCTCGAACTCTCAACCTGCCGCACTCCAAGCAGACGCTTAGCGCGTTGAGCTATGACAACAGTCACGTGACTTCCATTCAAAATCTATTCATCCTTACATACACACCAGAAGTTTTTTTTTTTTTTATTGATAAACTAAGCTTATTTTTTCATTGAGAGTCTTTAATATTTGTTAAAACAAGGTCCAACATAAACCAGTCCAGGTCTATAAAGTGTCCCAGATCCAGGTTCTGCTGCGGATCACGAGGCGATCCTTTTGCTTCAACACAGCTCGGCCCAAATGAACCACTTTCCGAACCCCTTCAGCCAAACGGCGCTTCATTACGCTATGATGACGTCACTCCCTGAAAACAACCCAAGCTCCGGTACGCGCTTCACTCCCCTCCCACCAGGAAAAGCTCGAAGCGTGTACCAAAGCGTCGTTCATTTCGCCCATCACTATGGACCAGTTCTACTAGAGCTGGTTGAATCGTGGTCATCCGTGCCAGAGATTGGTGCATTAATGTTCCTCCAATCCTCCTGCTGTTTCTTTAAACTACTGACTCTGCCAAGACTTTTAACACATGATGGACAGCGTTCGTTTTGTGGATTTATTTCTTCAGAGTGCAGGTGCCAAAGCATGGACTTGTTAATCCCAACGAGGTAAGTGCTGAGCTGCAGCTCAAACATGGATTTGTGGTGGTAGTTTTGCGTAGTAAACGTGAGACTCATTGAAGGTGGAGTGTTTTGGACACACATTGTTAGTGCGCTGTTGCTTCATCCTTCATGACCTCTGTGTCAGTACGCTCTTTGTGCAGACAGGTCTGATAACACATTGCTGTTTTATCCCTAACCCTAACCCTAACACTTAAAAAGGACATACTGTATATGGCTCTCTAACCTCACTGCCTGAACATGACTATTTGGCTCCATCTCTTGGACAGTGTCCGCCATCACACAATGGTTCAACCTGTGCCAGTGCCTCCAAACCTTACCTGGAATCAAAAAAACAATCTATATAAATTCCTAACCTACTGTTCCGTTTGCCTCAAGATTCTGTTTAGCGTAACAATTTTGTCTTTTTCCTTTGACGGTAGCTTTACTGAGAAATGTATTAGTTGGAAAAAGACTAACGCTTTTTGAAAAGTCTGCGCTGCCATCCTCAAAATGTTATTGACTTGTCTTTCTAACCCTCCTCACCGCCCTTATCTCTATCATTGAGGCCAAAGTTTAACAGCCTGCAAAGCCCACTACGCGGCTTAGCAGGCTGGTCACGTGCTGGAGTTTTGCCCCTGGAAACACTTCCATCTGAAAACTGCTGTCTTCGATTGGAGGTACCCTACCCACATTGGAGCTTCCTAATATTAATATAGGTCTTACTGGTATGAAGGTCCACTCAAATTTTCTCCCCTCACTCGGGTGACACGTTTTCATAGATATCTTCCCACTCTCTCTGCCTGCCTCTACCCAAGCTCCTTTTCCCTGCAGTACCCCCTGTTCTCCTTTTTCCGTCTTCCCCTGTTGCTCCATTGTCTTCCTCTGTTGTGCTGTCTCTCGTGCTCTGTGTTGCTGTTGTGGTGCCCCTTGTGCCTTCCCCCGCTGTAATTGCCCCTGTGCCTTCTGTTGCTGTGGTGATCCCTGTGTCTTGTGTTGCCCATCCTGTGCCATCAGCCTTTCCCCTTGTAGCTCTTCTCCTAACAATTCCTCCAAAACATCATCAGGCAGATCCATAGTATCGCTCCCTACCTGTGACATAATGCCATCATCCAAATCTGCGACCAAGGAGACACTCGCCAGGCGGTCCGACACCTCGGGAGACCTGCTCCTGGCCAGGTGCCAGCGAGGATGAGGAACTTGATGTCTCCATTCGCTCCTCTTCCTCCCCTCCCTTCCTTCTTTTTGGCTCCCTCTCCTCCCCCAGTCTTTCTTCCATCCTGGTTCTCACTATTCCAACCACGCTCCCATCAAACCTTTTATTGTCCCTTTTGCACCAGCTGGTGGCAATCTCAAACGCTCTATCCAACTCCGTACCCCTCGCCCTCCTCGCCTCCTCGACCGCCGCTTCCAAAAGGATCTCCCGCTGCTCTGAATAGTGTGCTAAAAGTGAATCCCTTGTGCTCCCACTCCAAATCCTCGCGTTCCCAAACTTCTCTAATTCAATCTTCTGATTGGGCCGGTACGGTAATATATTACTTCTCAGACCCTCCTCCAGCCGACGTAGGCCGTAAGGCACCTCCTCATTCTCACTGAGGTACTTAAAGTGGTGCTCATTTTTCAGAGCTTTATGAATAGCCCTGATCACCTTCTTCACAGTATCCCAATTGACCTCCATGTTTCTGATCCGCAATGGTAAACATTGTAAGGGAAGAGCCTTACACGTCCAAAAACATGATCCAGCAGTGAGACTTTGTGATCTGAGCAGAAATGTGCTTCTTTGAGCTGCTCTTGTTTTGTCTCTGTTTCTGTGTGCAGAGTTGTGTTCCCCACAGGTGCCACAGGGGGGCAGTCACAGTGTCTGTGCTGGACTCACACACAGTCATTAACTTCAGACCAACACAATCAAATCATTTTTGATCAACTTTCAATTGAAATTCATCTTTTTCTAATAATTTAGTCAAAACATGCGTTTATAATTTAATTTTAATTTAATTGACCTTTATTTAACCAGGGAAGTCCCACTGAGATTCAGAATCTCTTTTGCAGGGGAGCCCTGGGAGAAGGGTCAGGGGAGGCATTAATGGACATGTTTTTAGTTGTAGGAGGAAACCGGAGTACCCGGAGGAAACCTACGCAGACACGAGGAGAACATGCAAACTCCACATAGAAAGGCCCCGGGCGGCCCGGGAGTCGAACCCAGGACCTTCTTGCTATGAGGCCAGAGCGCTAACCGCTGTGCCACCGTGTCGCCCTATAATGGAAGTCAATGGAGAATATGCTTTTTTTTGTACGTGAACCTCTCAAAACACAAAAATGCAAACATTTTTTTCACAACCTCTAATAAAAATAACTCAAGTTTTCCACTTCACTATTTTAAATTTGGAAATATGCCTTTTTAATTTTATTTATAGTTCACTTAGAGTGTACTTTTGTGACAAAAAAAGCCTTGTAAAATAAAAAAAAATATCACACATATAAACGGTACACATGTATGAGCAGAGGAGAAGTAGACGAAGAGATCTGAGTTTTGAAAGTACGAAAAAATATTAATCTATGTTAATTTTATGGCTGTTTAAAAATGGGGACCATTAATGGTCCCCGAGGTGACGAATGTAACCCTTTTTTGCAGGTTACCAGAGGGTTAAGGATGCATGTAAGTGTACTATACATCGCTTTATGCAAAAGGTGTTGGTTACACTAGTCTGAAATCATTTCAAGAAACTGTAAATCATGTCCCTACATAGGGAGAGTGAAGCCTAGGATACTTACCTGATATTTGTAGTCGAAAGAATGTTATATATCTTCTTTAGGCTAGCAGGGAGATACTTACCAATCCACCAGGGGTCGAAATACTTACCATGTGCCTGGGAGTAGGATGGAACCTAGAATACCCATATTATATTTGGATTGAAGGAAACTGGGATCTAGACCTTTGGTGGTGTTGTATCTAACTGAGAGTATGAAAAATGTGAAGAACTGAGTTGTGTCAATGAAAACTTGTTAAATAAATGATGGATTGTACTGTAACCAAAAGCAATGTTTTAGTCATTAAATCTAAAATAAATTGAGAAAATAAACTACTATGAAAATTTAAAACTGTCTCACTGACTTACCTGTGTATCTTAATTATAATTCTCCAGATGAAATTCCTGGGGTGGCGTAGCTGGTCTTTTTGTGTATACTTTACATTTTATTTTATATAATCCCATCTCGATCTTCCACACTATGATGAAGATGGTTCAAATACTGTCATGGGTGTGGGTGTAAGCTAACCCACCTCCTTCCAAATTATATATAAATTCTTATGAGAATTACATTGACTACAAAGGTGAATGAAGAATTATTTTTAATTGAATGACCTTTATTTAGCCAGAAAGAGTAGCTCCAACAGCGCCTTTGTTTGCCTCAGCAACCCATTCGGACGAGGGCTGGGCTGTGCGGAAGCCAAAGCCACCAGCCTCGACAGCCCGAGGGGTAGGGTTATGGTTAGGGCTGGGCAATGAGGGCTGGGCTGTGCGGAAGCCAAAGCCACCAGCCTCGACAGCCCGAGGGGTAGGGTTATGGTTAGGGCTGGGCAATGAGGGCTGGGCTGTGCGGAAGCCAAAGCCACCAGCCTCGACAGCCCGAGGGGTAGGGTTATGGTTAGGGCTGGGCAATGAGGGCTGGGCTGTGCGGAAGCCAAAGCCACCAGCCTCGACAGCCCGAGGGGTAGGGTTATGGTTAGGGCTGGGCAATGAGGGCTGGGCTGTGCGGAAGCCAAAGCCACCAGCCTCGACAGCCCGAGGGGTAGGGTTATGGTTAGGGCTGGGCAATGAGGGCTGGGCTGTGCGGAAGGGTTAGGGGACTGACTAAACCGTCTCCGCAAGGAGACCGGTGGTGCACTGTCCATCCCGGGTAGTCTCCCCGTCTAGTGGGTTAGGGTTAGGGTTAGGGTTAGGGTTAGGGTTAGGGTTAGGGGACTGATTAAACCGTCTCCGCCTGGAGGCCGGTGGTGCACTGTCCATCCCGGGTAGTCTCCCCGTCTAGTGCGTGGACCAGAGCCCTGGAACCAATAGGGTTAGGGTTAGGAGAAAAGGTTAGACCGAGTCAACCAAAAGGTCAACTGGTGAGTGCACAGTCCATCACAGAGACACATCTCCCTGGCTAGTACGTGGACAGATGACTGTTGTCCAGAACACAATCACTCATGCTGTGGTGACTGCGTTATCGTACCACCTTCCTTCTTCCGTATGAATGTTCCCGGTCTAGGGATACTGTCAGACTTGACTTAAAGTGTAAAACTATTTATTATAAGTATGCTTTTTTTGTAATTTTATTATTTTATGCTTTTTTTGGTCTTTGTTGTTTTTTAAGTTTTTTTATGTTTTTTTGTAACTGTGTTTTTGTCTCTAGGTCTGTCTTTGTGCTTTCAAAACTTGAGCTCAATACTATTCTTAGCTTGCTTATCAATGTCGGTTTCTTGTAGCTGCGTGCCGCTTGCACGTCTTAGGCTTCTGCTTTGGCTGCATGTCACTTGCATGTCTTAGGCCTATGAATTACTTTGTTTAATATGTGGCCGACTTGGCTTTAATATGTGACCGACTTGGCTTCTGATGGTCATGCCCTATCGCGACGTTTCGACTATATTTTGTCTTCTTCAGGCGGGACATGACTGGAGCTCTGAGCTTCTTCTTGCTCTCTGACAGACTGAGGAGAAATGCACAGCTTGGCTTTAAATACTGAAGTGGGAAACACGCCCCCCACTCTGATAGGCTAACAGAGTTCCGGAGTCTTCCGGTAAACAAAAAGCGTCCGGGAGACTTCCCGTGATCAAAATAAACATGGCTATGTTTAGGCATCAAAACTACCTGGCTAAAGTTAGAATTATGGCCAGGCTGGGGCATAAAGATGTTTTTTATGCACGGGTCGGACTGGACTGCACAGAAAAGATGCATCTCTGGAGGCGACGGGCGAGTTAGGAGAAAAGGTTAGACCGAGTCAACCAAAAGGTCAACTGGTGAGTGCACAGTCCATCACAGAGACACATCTCCCTGGCTAGTACGTGGACAGATGACTGTTGTCCAGAACACAATCACTCATGCTGTGGTGACTGCGTTATCGTACCACCTTCCTTCTTCCGTATGAATGTTCCCGGTCTAGGGATACTGTCAGACTTGACTTAAAGTGTAAAACTATTATTATAAGTATGCTTTTTTTGTAATTTTATTATTTTATGCTTTTTTTGGTCTTTGTTGTTTTTTAAGTTTTTTTTATGTTTTTTTGTAACTGTGTTTTTGTCTCTAGGTCTGTCTTTGTGCTTTCAAAACTTGAGCTCAATACTATTCTTAGCTTGCTTATCAATGTCGGTTTCTTGTAGCTGCGTGCCGCTTGCACGTCTTAGGCTTCTGCTTTGGCTGCATGTCACTTGCATGTCTTAGGCCTATGAATTACTTTGTTTAATATGTGGCCGACTTGGCTTTAATATGTGACCGACTTGGCTTCTGATGGTCATGCCCTATCGCGACGTTTCGACTATATTTTGTCTTCTTCAGGCGGGACATGACTGGAGCTCTGAGCTTCTTCTTGCTCTCTGACAGACTGAGGAGAAATGCACAGCTTGGCTTTAAATACTGAAGTGGGAAACACGCCCCCCACTCTGATAGGCTAACAGAGTTCCGGAGTCTTCCGGTAAACAAAAAGCGTCCGGGAGACTTCCCGTGATCAAAATAAACATGGCTATGTTTAGGCATCAAAACTACCTGGCTAAAGTTAGAATTATGGCCAGGCTGGGGCATAAAGATGTTTTTTATGCACGGGTCGGACTGGACTGCACAGAAAAGATGCATCTCTGGAGGCGACGGGCGAGTTAGGAGAAAAGGTTAGACCGAGTCAACCAAAAGGTCAACTGGTGAGTGCACAGTCCATCACAGAGACACATCTCCCTGGCTAGTACGTGGACAGATGACTGTTGTCCAGAACACAATCACTCATGCTGTGGTGACTGCGTTATCGTACCACCTTCCTTCTTCCGTATGAATGTTCCCGGTCTAGGGATACTGTCAGACTTGACTTAAAGTGTAAAACTATTTATTATAAGTATGCTTTTTTTGTAATTTTATTATTTTATGCTTTTTTTGGTCTTTGTTGTTTTTTAAGTTTTTTTTATGTTTTTTTGTAACTGTGTTTTTGTCTCTAGGTCTGTCTTTGTGCTTTCAAAACTTGAGCTCAATACTATTCTTAGCTTGCTTATCAATGTCGGTTTCTTGTAGCTGCGTGCCGCTTGCACGTCTTAGGCTTCTGCTTTGGCTGCATGTCACTTGCATGTCTTAGGCCTATGAATTACTTTGTTTAATATGTGGCCGACTTGGCTTTAATATGTGACCGACTTGGCTTCTGATGGTCATGCCCTATCGCGACGTTTCGACTATATTTTGTCTTCTTCAGGCGGGACATGACTGGAGCTCTGAGCTTCTTCTTGCTCTCTGACAGACTGAGGAGAAATGCACAGCTTGGCTTTAAATACTGAAGTGGGAAACACGCCCCCCACTCTGATAGGCTAACAGAGTTCCGGAGTCTTCCGGTAAACAAAAAGCGTCCGGGAGACTTCCCGTGATCAAAATAAACATGGCTATGTTTAGGCATCAAAACTACCTGGCTAAAGTTAGAATTATGGCCAGGCTGGGGCATAAAGATGTTTTTTATGCACGGGTCGGACTGGACTGCACAGAAAAGATGCATCTCTGGAGGCGACGGGCGAGTTAGGAGAAAAGGTTAGACCGAGTCAACCAAAAGGTCAACTGGTGAGTGCACAGTCCATCACAGAGACACATCTCCCTGGCTAGTACGTGGACAGATGACTGTTGTCCAGAACACAATCACTCATGCTGTGGTGACTGCGTTATCGTACCACCTTCCTTCTTCCGTATGAATGTTCCCGGTCTAGGGATACTGTCAGACTTGACTTAAAGTGTAAAACTATTTATTATAAGTATGCTTTTTTTGTAATTTTATTATTTTATGCTTTTTTTGGTCTTTGTTGTTTTTAAGTTTTTTTTATGTTTTTTTGTAACTGTGTTTTTGTCTCTAGGTCTGTCTTTGTGCTTTCAAAACTTGAGCTCAATACTATTCTTAGCTTGCTTATCAATGTCGGTTTCTTGTAGCTGCGTGCCGCTTGCACGTCTTAGGCTTCTGCTTTGGCTGCATGTCACTTGCATGTCTTAGGCCTATGAATTACTTTGTTTAATATGTGGCCGACTTGGCTTTAATATGTGACCGACTTGGCTTCTGATGGTCATGCCCTATCGCGACGTTTCGACTATATTTTGTCTTCTTCAGGCGGGACATGACTGGAGCTCTGAGCTTCTTCTTGCTCTCTGACAGACTGAGGAGAAATGCACAGCTTGGCTTTAAATACTGAAGTGGGAAACACGCCCCCCACTCTGATAGGCTAACAGAGTTCCGGAGTCTTCCGGTAAACAAAAAGCGTCCGGGAGACTTCCCGTGATCAAAATAAACATGGCTATGTTTAGGCATCAAAACTACCTGGCTAAAGTTAGAATTATGGCCAGGCTGGGGCATAAAGATGTTTTTTATGCACGGGTCGGACTGGACTGCACAGAAAAGATGCATCTCTGGAGGCGACGGGCGAGTTAGGAGAAAAGGTTAGACCGAGTCAACCAAAAGGTCAACTGGTGAGTGCACAGTCCATCACAGAGACACATCTCCCTGGCTAGTACGTGGACAGATGACTGTTGTCCAGAACACAATCACTCATGCTGTGGTGACTGCGTTATCGTACCACCTTCCTTCTTCCGTATGAATGTTCCCGGTCTAGGGATACTGTCAGACTTGACTTAAAGTGTAAAACTATTTATTATAAGTATGCTTTTTTTGTAATTTTATTATTTTATGCTTTTTTTGGTCTTTGTTGTTTTTTAAGTTTTTTTATGTTTTTTTGTAACTGTGTTTTTGTCTCTAGGTCTGTCTTTGTGCTTTCAAAACTTGAGCTCAATACTATTCTTAGCTTGCTTATCAATGTCGGTTTCTTGTAGCTGCGTGCCGCTTGCACGTCTTAGGCTTCTGCTTTGGCTGCATGTCACTTGCATGTCTTAGGCCTATGAATTACTTTGTTTAATATGTGGCCGACTTGGCTTTAATATGTGACCGACTTGGCTTCTGATGGTCATGCCCTATCGCGACGTTTCGACTATATTTTGTCTTCTTCAGGCGGGACATGACTGGAGCTCTGAGCTTCTTCTTGCTCTCTGACAGACTGAGGAGAAATGCACAGCTTGGCTTTAAATACTGAAGTGGGAAACACGCCCCCCACTCTGATAGGCTAACAGAGTTCCGGAGTCTTCCGGTAAACAAAAAGCGTCCGGGAGACTTCCCGTGATCAAAATAAACATGGCTATGTTTAGGCATCAAAACTACCTGGCTAAAGTTAGAATTATGGCCAGGCTGGGGCATAAAGATGTTTTTTATGCACGGGTCGGACTGGACTGCACAGAAAAGATGCATCTCTGGAGGCGACGGGCGAGTTAGGAGAAAAGGTTAGACCGAGTCAACCAAAAGGTCAACTGGTGAGTGCACAGTCCATCACAGAGACACATCTCCCTGGCTAGTACGTGGACAGATGACTGTTGTCCAGAACACAATCACTCATGCTGTGGTGACTGCGTTATCGTACCACCTTCCTTCTTCCGTATGAATGTTCCCGGTCTAGGGATACTGTCAGACTTGACTTAAAGTGTAAAACTATTTATTATAAGTATGCTTTTTTGTAATTTTATTATTTTATGCTTTTTTGGTCTTTGTTGTTTTTAAGTTTTTTTATGTTTTTTTGTAACTGTGTTTTTGTCTCTAGGTCTGTCTTTGTGCTTTCAAAACTTGAGCTCAATACTATTCTTAGCTTGCTTATCAATGTCGGTTTCTTGTAGCTGCGTGCCGCTTGCACGTCTTAGGCTTCTGCTTTGGCTGCATGTCACTTGCATGTCTTAGGCCTATGAATTACTTTGTTTAATATGTGGCCGACTTGGCTTTAATATGTGACCGACTTGGCTTCTGATGGTCATGCCCTATCGCGACGTTTCGACTATATTTTGTCTTCTTCAGGCGGGACATGACTGGAGCTCTGAGCTTCTTCTTGCTCTCTGACAGACTGAGGAGAAATGCACAGCTTGGCTTTAAATACTGAAGTGGGAAACACGCCCCCCACTCTGATAGGCTAACAGAGTTCCGGAGTCTTCCGGTAAACAAAAAGCGTCCGGGGACTTCCGTGATCAAAATAAACATGGCTATGTTTAGGCATCAAAACTACCTGGCTAAAGT
>CM076399.1:55177-74297 GCA_038363315.1 Mugilogobius chulae | reverse complement strand
TATCACTCTCCTCGTCTATCGGTTTATCGCTCGCTCTATCGCTCTATCGCTCGCGTCGTCTGATCAGTTTATCGTTTTGTTGGTGATTGGGTACTTTGTTGTCGTGTCTCTTGAGGTGCTCGGCGTAGATGGGTATCGTATTGGTATGCTAGGATAACGCACTGACGCTTTGATACGGTTTAGTCGCTTCTGAGGTGGTTGGAGTGGCCTGCTCGCTTTTCTTATCGATCTTATTTTCACTTGGGCTATCGCTTGTTCTATCACGTGTTGGCTAGATGGGGCTTGCTAGTTATCACTCTGGGATCTGCGTTCTTGATGTGAGGATCAGCTCATAGTCGATTGCTCTATCGTTGCTCCTATCACTATCGGGTTTTAATCGCTCTAACCGCTCCCTCTATTCGCTCTTATCGCTCGCGTCAAGTCACTAATTTCTTATCGCTCGCGCTATCACTCTATCGCTCGCGCTAATCACTATCTGCTCGCGCCTATCCTCTATCGCTCCGGCTAATTCACTATCGCTCGCCGCTATCAACTCTATCGCTTCTGTCACTTTATCACTATCGCCCTATCCAGCTCGCTCTATCGGATCTTTCACTCTATCGCTTGCTCTATCGCTCTAATCGCTCGCATCTAATCGCGCTATCGCTCGCTCTAGTCATTTTTCGGGTTGCTCTATCGCTCTATCACTCTAATCGCTAGATTGCTCTATCACTCTATCGCTCGAATGCCCTATCACTCTATCGCTCGCTCTATCGCTTTATCACTCTATCGCTTGCTCTTTCGCTCTACCGATTGCTCTATCGTTTGCTCTACTCACTAAATCGCTCTAATGCGGTTTATAGCTCTATAACGCTCGCTTCTAAAATCGCTCTATTGCTCGCGCTATCGTCTCTGCCGCTCGGCTCTATCGCTCTATCGCTCGCTTTATCACTATCGCTTACTCTATGCTCTAGACCGATGCTCTATCGCTCGCTCCATCACTCTAAGATCGCTTCCACTCTATCGCCTAAGGAATCAATTGCTTATCGTTTGCTCTATCACTATCGCTCTATCGGTTTATCGCTCTATACCGCTGGTTTATCGCTCTATCGCTCTATCACTCTATTGCTCGCATTATCACTCTATCGCTCGCGCTATCACTCTATCTTTCGCGCTATCACTCTATCGCTCGCGCTATCACTCTATCGCTCGCGCTTTCACTCTATCGCTCGCTCTATCACTCTATCGCATCGCTCTATACTCTTCGTTCAATTGCTCGCTCTATCGCTCGCTCTATCACATCCGCTTGCTCTATCAACTCTATCGTCCTATCGCTCGCTCTAATCGCTCAATCTAATCGCTCTAGCTCGTTGCTCTATCGTTCTCTCTATCACTCTATTGCTCGCTCTATCGCTCGCATCTAGTCCCTTATCGCGCTCTATCAATCTATCGCTCGGCGGTCTATCACTCTATACGCGTCGCTCTAATCCACTTCTACGCTCGCTCTAATGACTATCGCTCGCCTCTATCACTCTACGCTCGCGCTATCACTCTATCGCTCGGCGCTAATCACTCTATCGCTCGGCTATCACTCTATCGCTCGCGCTATCCACTCTAATCGCTCGCGGCTTCACTATCGCTCGCGTCTATCACTCTATCGCTCTGTCACTTATCACTATCGCCCAGGTCACTGCCGCTCTATCGGTCTTTCACTCTATCGCTTGCTCTATCGCTGTCTATCGTGCGCTCTAATCGCGCTATAGCGCTCGCTTTCACCTTTTTTCGCTTGCTCTAATGAGTCGCTCTATCACTCTAATCGCTAGATTTGCCTCTATCACTCTAATCGCTCGAATGCCCTATCACTCTCGCTCGCTCTATAATTCAGCTTTATCACTGCTATCGGCTTGCTCTTTCGCTCTATACCGTATTAGCTTCTCATCGTTTGCTGCTAGTCACTATCGCTCGTATCGGTGTTACGCTCTGCTACCCGGCTCGCTCTATCGCTCTATTGCTCGCGCTATTATGCTCTCTAAGCATCCCCGCCGCTCGCTAGACTATGACAAACGTCTACAGTCGACTCTATCGCTCGCTTTATCACTAATGCTTGCCTCTATCGCTCTAACCGATTGCTCTTCGCTCAGCTTCCATCACTCTATCGCTCACTCTATCGCTCTAAACCAATTGCTTTATCGTGTTGCTCTATCTACTATCGCTCTAAGTCGGTTTAAGTCGCTCTACCGCTTGCTTTTATCGCCTCTATGCTTATCACTCTATGTGCTCTGCCAGGCCCTCGCCCGCATTAATCACTCTATGCGCTCGCGCTATCAACTTCTATCCCGCTCGCGCCTATCACTCTATCGCTCGTGCTATCACTCTATCGCTCAGCAGCTAATCACTCTATCCGCTCGCTCTAATCACTCTAGATCGCTCGCATCTATCAACTCTATCGTTCATTGGGCTCGCTTCTATCGCTCGCTCTATCACTATCGCTTGCTCTATCACTTACGCTCCTATCGCTCGCTCTAGTCGATCACGTCTATCGCTCTTGCCGATTGCTCTATATCGTTCTCCTCTATCACTCTATTGCTCGCTCTAAAATCGCTCGCTCTATCCCTTTATCGCTCGCTCTATCACTCTATCGCTCGCTCTATCACTCTATCCGCTCGCTCCTATCACTCTAACGCTCGCTCTATGCTATCGCTCGCTCTATCCACTCTATCGCTCGCGCTATCACTCTATCGCTCGCGCTATCACTCTATCGCTCGCGCTATCACTCTATCGCTCGCTATCACTCTTATCGCTCACTTTATCACTAAACCGCCCTATCCTCGCTCTATCGTCTTTCACTCTATCGCTTGCTCTATCGCTCGCTCTATCGCCGCTATCGCTCGCTCTATCACTCTTTCGCTCGCTCTATCGCTCTATCACTCTATCGCTCGATGCTCTACACTCTATCGCTCGAATGTCTATCACTCTATCGCTCGCTCTATCACTCTAATCGCTCGCTCAATCTCGCTCTAATCGCTCTAATCGGTTGCTTATCATTTGCTCTGTCACTCTATCTCTACCGCGCTCGCTCTATCGGCTCGCTCTATCGGTTATCGCTCGCTTATCGTTTATCGGCTCGCTCTTACTCGATCTTATGCTCTACATCGCTTGTTCTATCGCTCTATCGCTCTAGTCACTCTATCGCTCTATCGCTCGGAACCGATTGCTCTATCGTTGCTATTACTCTATCGGTTTATCGCTCTACGCTCCCTCTAATCGCTCATCGCTCGCTCAATACTATTTTCTCTATCGCTCGCACTATCACTCTATCGCTCGCTCGCTATCACTCTATCGCTCGCGCTATCACTCTATCGCTCGCGCTATCACTCTATCGCTCTGTCAACTTTTATCACTATCGGCCCTATCGCTCGCTCTACTCGCGCTATCGCTCGCTCTATCACTTTTTCGCTCGCTCTATCGCTCTATCACTCTATCGCTAGATTGCTCTATCACTCTATTGCTCGAATGCCCTATCACTCTATCGCTCGCTCTATCACTCTATCGCTCGCTCTATCGCTCGCTCTATCGCTCGCTCTATCGCTCGCTCTATCGCTCGCTCTATCGCTCTATCGATCGCTTTATCACTCTATCGTTCGCGCTATCGCTCTCCCCGCTCGCTCTATCGCTCTAATCGCTCGCTTTATCACTATCGCTTGCTCTATCGCTCTACCGATTGCTCTATCGCTCGCTCCATCACTCTATCGCTCACTCTATCGCTCTACCAATTGCTTTATCATTTGCTCTATCACTATCGCTCTATCACTCTATCATTCAATCGCTCGCTCTATCGCTTGCTCTATCACTCTATCGCTCGCTCTGTCGCGCAATCACTCGCTCTATCACTCTTTCGCTCGCTCTATCGCTCTATCACTCTATCGCTTGATTGCTCTATCACTCTATCGCTCGAATGCTCTATCACTCTATCGCTCACTCTATCACTCGCTCTATCGCTCGCGCTTTTGCTCTATCGGTTTATCGCTCGCTCTATCGCTCGCTCTATCGCTCGCTCTATCGGTTTATCACTCTATCGCTTGCTCTATCGGTCGCTCCATCAATCTATCGCTCACTCTATCGCTCTACCAATTGCTCTATCATTTGCTCTATCACTATCGCTCTATCGGTTTATCGCTCTACCGCTCGCTCTATCGCTCGCGCTATCACTCTATCGCTCGCGCTATCACTCTATCGCTCGCTCTATCACTCTATCGTTCAATCGCTCGCTCTATCACTCTAACGCTAGCGCTATCACTCTAACGCTCGCGCTATCACTCTATCGCTCGCTCTATCACTCTATCGCTCTATCGCTCGCTCTATCACTCTATCGCTTGCTCTATCGCTCACTCTATCGCTCTACCGATTGCTCTATCGTTTGCTCTGTCACTCTATCGCTCTATCGGTTTATCGCTCGCTCTATCGCTCTATCGGTTTATCGCTCTACCGCTCGCTCTATCGGTTTATCACTCTATCGTTCAATCGCTCGCTCTATCGTTCGCTCTATCACTCTAAAGGTGCTTTCAGACCAAACGCGACCATGCGAACACTTTCAATGTAATGTCTATGTGTAGGCGCGATTTCGCACGACCAGAGCGGGGCGGAGAGTCTACTACGACCGGCGCGAACGTTTAAGGGCAGACGGGCGTCTAATAAGCGCGACCAACATGTGAAGAGCAAAGTGACAGTGTTAACGACCAGTCCTACAGCTGGAAGGCCCGTGCAGACATGGACAAGAGAACTAATCCTCTTGGTATCAGCCCATACACCACTGTCTCTTAACTATGTCAAATAAGCCCTGTGTTCTTCATTCACATCGCTCATTTCTCCGCTCTGATTGGCGACACATGAGGACGCGCCTCCGCTGACAGACACATACACATGAATGAGATTTCAAGCGACATTTGCCGCTCCTCGCCTCCTATCTACACGGGCCATGAGGGCGGACGAGCGTCCATGCGCGAGGCGCGAGCAAGTGACAGTACGTGGTTCAAAACAACAAGTACTCCGACTTTAACATGATCAGACTTCTAAGTTATGAACTTATTCTTACCAAAAGCTGCACAAACATAAAAAACACATAACATGTGTGACTGGGACTCACCCTGTGGCTCCACAAAAGAAAAAAAAAAGATCGTATTTAGAAACTTTATTCCAGGGATTCCTCTCGTTTGTACATCCTGTGCTGTCAGTGTTTATAATTCATAAAACTCCTTGATTCTGACAAAAACAAGCGGCTCTTTTGGTCAAATAAACTTTATGTTCAGAGCAAAATAAGCGCGATGTCCGAGACAAAAATAGCCTGCTCATTTGACTGAACCGGATTTATATACTGTCATTTCTAATACAAGTCATAGCTGGATTGAGTGGCGCACGTGTAAAGCGCAGGGTTGGGACCCCAGAGTCCCGAGTTCAATTCCCATATGAGTAATTTCAATATTTTTTTTCTGCACTTATGCATAACCTGTATTAATAAAGACATAGTGCCTGTTTTGTATTTTAAAATGATAATGCAATGTGTTTGTACAGAAAGTATGAATTATAAAGTTTAAGATTGCATATGTGCTACAGATACTAATGTCTTCATCAGCTGTTTTGTTGCCTGGGGTCGAACTCACACACCCGCGGGCTCTTCACACCAGAGTCCAATGTGTTATCCACTCGACCACTTGACATCAGACTTGCACGGCGCTCTAAAATGGAGAGTCACAGATGCTGTGGCTGCATGAACACGCCGCGGTTTGAAAGCTGCAAGTTGGTCGCGCGAGAAACACGACTAATTTCGAATATATAAGCGGCCACCGCGGGGCGTCTGGCGCGAGTTGACGCCTCTGGTCTGAAAGCACCTTTACGCTAGCGCTATCACTCTAACGCTCGCGCTATCACTCTATCGCTCGCTCTATCACTCTATCGCTTTATCGCTCGCTCTATCGCTCGCACTATCGCTCTATCGCTCGCACTATCACTCTATCGCTCGCACTATTACTCTATCGCTCGCTCTATCACTCTATCGTCGCGCTATCACTCTATCACTCGCTCTATCACTCTATCGTTCAATCGCTCGCTCTATCGCTCGCTCTATCACTCTATCGCTCGCTCTATCGCTCGCTTTATCGCTCGATCTACCATTCTGTCGCTCGCTCTATCATTCTGTCGCTCTATCGCTCGCTCTATCACTCTATCGCTCTATCGCTCTATCGCTCACTCTATCGCTCTACCGTTTGCTCTATCGTTTGCTCAGTCACTATCGCTCTATCGGTTTATCGTCGCTCTATCGCTCTATCGCTCTACCGCTCGCTCTATCGCTCTATCGGTTTATCGGTCTACCGCTCGCTCTATCGGTTTATCGCTCTACCGCTCGCTCTATCGATCTATCACTCTATTGCTTGTTCTATCACTCTATCCCTCTATCGCTCACTCTATCGCTCTACCGATTGCTCTATCGTTGCTCTATCACTCTATCGCTCTATCGGTTTATCGCTCTAACCGCTCCCTCTATCGCTCTATCGCTCTATCGCTCGCTCTATTGCTCGCTCTATCCCTTTATCGCTCTATCGCTCTATCGCTCGCTCTATCGCTCTACTGATCGCTCTATCGTTTGCTCTATCACTCTATCGCTCTATCGGTTTATCGCTCTAACCGCTCGCTCTATCACTCGCTATGTCACTATCATGCTATCGCTCGCTCTATCATTCCATAGCTCTATCGCTCGCTCTATCACTCTATCGCTCGCTCTATCACTCTATCGCTCGCTCTATCACTCTATCGCTCGCTCTATCACTCTATCGCTCGCTCTATCACTCTAGCACTTGCTCTATCGCTCTATCGCTGTATCGTTCGCTCCATCGGTGTATCGCTCGCTTTATCACTCTATCGCTCACTTTATCACTCTATCGCTCGCTTTATCACTTTATCGCTCTCTTATCACTATCACTCTCTTTATCACTCTATCGCTCTCTTTATCACTATCACTCTCTTTATCACTCTATCGCTCTCTTTATCACTCTATCACTCTCTCTGTATAAATGGTTCAAACCAGATCATACTAGTTTCTATTGAGAGTGATTATTAGACGTATTGCTGCTGCTGCTGCTGCTGTGTATTAAACATTTTTAAATGAAACAAAACAGTTCTTTGCAAATGTTTCTCTTGAGTAAACATAACACGCATCAGTTTTGTGCAATATGGGACCTTTAAGGAAATGCTCGCAAGTTTGTCTTTTCTTTTTCAACGTTTTTTTTTTTTTTTCTTTTTTTAAAAAGGTCACATACTGCAAAAACAGAAGTACCACAAATACAAAGATTATACAACAGTTTGACACGAATCAACCAAAAGCCTGTGAAGAAAGTTAAAGAAATGGACACAAGACACAACTCAATGTTCTCACTTCCACTCCAAAACAGGAGTCTCCAACCTTTCTCACCAGGAGAGATGCTTTTGTAAAAAACAAACGCACAGCGAGCTACTACTTTTACTTTTACTTGTCTTTTTGAAACATTTAGAAGTGAACTAAATCAGGGATACAATAAACGATTATTTTGGTAATCAATTACTTGCGCGGTTATTAATGCAAAAATCACATACATACTAGATCATTTCTGGCAAATTTAAGCTGAGAAAACACTTAAAATGTTCTGGGGATGTAGATTTTAAAGTTGTCAAATCAATAAAAATTCAGATTCTAAAACTGGCATTGGATTTTGAGACTCATTTGATTAAGTGTCAATACTTAAAGGTGGGGTAGCTAACTTTTTTAGTTGTAAATCAGTCAACGTTGTGCTTTCCACTAAAAAGTGAAAAATTAGACCTCTGAGTACTGTCTCAACTGAATAATAAAGAGTTTTAGTTCTGATCAGGAGCTGAATGCTGCGCTCTGATTGGCTGAGCTTGGGTGGTCACTCCAGTTTTACTTTATTGTTTGTTAATAACATTTACAAGCTATAATTGCATCCAAAATGAATACATGTTGATATTAACTATGTGTCGATGGATTTATGAGAGGAAGTTGTCAGATTTAAAACTTAAATCGTGTGTGGTGTGAAAATCAGCTACTCCACCTTAAAGATCGTAACACCCGACTCAGGCAAACTAGTTTTAAATCAAAATTTACACATTTTTTATGCTATTTCAGTTCAATCTTAGACTTTTTCACAGCTCATGGGTGTTTGGAACCTTCATTAAGACCAGTTTATTCACGATTATTCAATTACTAAAATAGTTGACGATTATTTACATTTTGATTAAACTGTGATTAACTTGTTGCAGCTCTACAGGTGATGGTGAGCTACTGCTACAAGTTGGAGACCCCTGCTCTAAAAATATCTGTTAATAAACTCAAATATTTCCAGTATATTTAGATGACTAAATTAGTTGTTGGGTTTAATGAGTTTAACTGTTCTGTCCATAAAAAAAAAGGCTTTTCTGTGTAGTTTTACATTAACTCGCCAACACCTTTTTTTTCTCTTTCATATTTTCTGACTGAAAATATGAAAATATGGACAGAACTTCTGTTTGTTAAAGGTGCACAGTGTAACTCTGTGGAGGCGAAAAGCCAACTACACAATTTGCTGAAATCAGAACATTAAAAATCATACTTGGGCACATTCTGAAATCAGTCAAAATACATTTTGTAATAATGTAGAAAAACAGTTACAACAACCACTTTTCTATAGAAACAAACCTCCTCCAGGACAAACAACTGTCCACATTGTGGCCATGCCAGTCTCTTTGAAGTAAAGACTGAATTTTATTATTCATTCAGTGCAAAAAATGTTCTATTCGCATGGCATAATACCTCCTGTAATTCGCCAAACTCAGACGTTCTAATGCCTTGTGAATGTGCATGTTTATTCAATCCATAAACGATGTTTAAATTAATTAATAATGACTCTGACTAATTTTATCTTCAGGTTTGAACAAAATTATTATTACTATTCTTTACGGATCATTCTCAATTTGAATTGTCCTTTTTCTTCGATTAAAAAATGAAAGATTAATCAAATTATGATTAATAAAGCCCATTTGACATTCACAACAACGTGATGAGGACCTACATTTACGCTGCCGCAACTTAGGTACACCAATTAAATTAAAACAAACCGAAAAAACCCACATTTGATGAATGAAGTAAATGTTTTTTTTCATAAATCATCTGTCGCTGTTTCAACAAGACAATTACAGACATTGAATATTCCCGTGCAAATGCCTGTAAAAAAATTAATAAATCAGACGTCGTAGGGTAAAGTTTACAGACGTCCCAGGGTAATTATGCTGTGCGAATAGTAAGAAAAAAGTTACTCAGTGCACCTTTATTATGACATAAAAAGTGAGGAAACCCTGCTGTGATTGGGAGGGAAATGCGTGTGTGCACTTTATTGGTACCGGAGTGTGTGTGTTGGTACCTGTACCAGACCAGACTGGAGACCGGACTTGTGATCCGCCCGCGTGATGATGTCGGCCTTCACATCTTCATGTAGACGACTCAGAGCCTTCAAAAACATCACTGCAAACCTGAGGAGCCAACAGGAAACACGTGTTAGAGACAAGAGCAACAGCAACATTTTATAACATTTCAAAACAAACAGGTCATTTGTAATTTGGTTTAAAGCAGAACTAAGCAACTTCAGATAGTGCTCCCCCTACAACTCTTTTGTAATTAACCTTCAACTGAATCGAAACTTATTTATTTTCTCATTTTTACGTAACTTAAGGATTGAATTAACTCAGCAGAAACATTTTAAACTGCTAAATTTGGGTCGGCACGGTGGCATCACAGACAGGTTGTATTTGCTGTACTTAATCTGGGACACAGTGGAGACTAGAGAGCCGACACAGTCTTCCCATGGCCCACAATACATCTGTAAACATCATTACGAAGACTTACAAGGACATTTAACAAGGTCAAAATGTTACTGAGTTCTGCTTTAAATGTTCAAACATCAGTTTGGAAACAGCTGGATACAAAACAGAAAAAGGTCTATACCTTTATGGCCATTTAGCAAACAAATGCACTAAAGTACAGTCTACTTTAGTGCATTTCTATGTGTTTAGAAACAGACTAGTACATGAACGCTGCTCATGTTGTAGTTATGAAATACTTTTGTGACTTCTCATTGTGGTGGACAGCAGCAAAAGAATCACAAACGAACAATTCTAATCAGTTTTACCTCTTGTTAGCAAGTTATTTTATTTGCCAAAGACACAGGTTAAAGAACGTGTCTGCTTACCGTATTAAACAGCACATTTACAATTAAATTGTACAGGAAACTTACTTGTTTACACAGGGTTTAACGCTAGTATATTTGTCAAGATAAAGTGTGTTTTTAGCGAGTTTTATTTTGTTATGACCACAAAAACATTTAAGCAGAACAGACTGAAATTTGCTATGAAGGCAGCGGGCTTGATTTACTACATACTACCACTAGTAACTGTTAAAACTAACGTTATATCAACTATATCAACTTTCAGCAGCTAAATCAAACGTTCAAAGTGCTGTAACTTAGCTTGCTAAAGCTGTATCTTCAGTTAACCGGGAAGCTAGCGGCTACAACAAGACTAGCCGCTGGTCCAACACACTAGCTTAACGTTAGCGCTGTCTTACACTCTTTAAACTGTATTTAAAGTGAGAAGCCCAATAAAACACACATTAGCTAGCACTGTTTTCCACTCTTTAAACTGTATTTAAAGTGAGGACCTCAAACAAACACATGCCTAGGTAACGTTAGCGCTGTTTTACACCATTTAAACTGTATTAAAGCGAGGTGCTCTAACAAACACATGGCTAACGTTAGCTAGCCCTGTTTTCTACTCTTTAAACTGCATTTAAAGTGAAAAGCTCAAATAAACACTGACCAACGATAGCCAGGGCTGTTTTCTAAACTGTATCTAAAGTGAGGAGCTGAAATTGTACCTTCTGTTGCGCTTC
Organism: Mugilogobius chulae; assembly: GCA_038363315.1. NCBI lineage: Eukaryota > Metazoa > Chordata > Actinopteri > Gobiiformes > Gobiidae > Mugilogobius > Mugilogobius chulae. The sequence goes on along the minus strand of CM076399.1, from coordinate 63,355 downwards.
ATCCACGCGGTCTTGCTGACTTTGACTTCCACGGTCCGCTCGGAGCTGGTCTTCCCACAGCGCTCCACCTTTCGTAAAGTGCCCTCTCCGGGATGGAAATTAGTCCGAGCGAGTCCACCTGGAGCCCAGCCATCGCAAACGTGTCTCCGCACAAAAACTGAACGAAATCACGCGGAAAAAACAACAACGTACAGTCCCAAACGCCGGAAATCACAAAAGTCGCGGAGCTCCAGAACACACGTCTGCTCCCTTCCGCGGCCAGCGGCCGACTGAGCTGAACTGACACCTGGTGGCCTTATATAGTGCGAGGGCTACACGTCACCAAGCCATCTCCAAGGCGACGGAAAGCAAGCGATCTGATTGGTTTACCCGATATTTCCATATTAGTCAATGGGCCAGACCGAAAATGGGGCGTACCAAGGGCTATCATATATTTTTGGAAAGGTCTATAACTAAGCTTTATGGTTTTACATGATAGACTTTTCTGAGCTGCAGCGATAACATAGATATTGGTCTTTGAAATTTACAAACCCCATATCAAAAAATGCACTTTTGACACTGGTCCATATTATGGTTTAGGCCATGTTTCGCCCATCAGATAATAATTTAAACTATTAAGTTTGGTATCATTTTGAAGAAAACAATCTTGTCTTTCATGTAAGCACATTTGTATTCCTCTCTGATAATTACTATGGGAACTACAGCTTTTCAAACTGGAACATGAGAACATTTTTTTACAATTTTTCCTTAAACTGTTTCGCTACGTTTCTCGCTGAAACTTCTAGGAACACATAGTCACATAAATGTCATATTAAATTATTCTCTGGAATCTGGCATTCAAAAATGTATAATATGTCTTAACTTTTTAAAACACACCCTCACACTGAGCATTCTCACAAAGGCACAGTTCTCATTTCTGTAGCTTCTGATGGTTGTTGGAGCTTTTTTGCTTTTGATTTTTTTTTTTCTTTTTGTATTTGTGTAAAATAATCTTGAAGAAAGTTGTTGTTTTTTTTCTCTTTTAGATCAATTTTAAGTGTTATAACAATAAATAAGCATGCGGGATTCAGAGCAAATCTGTCAGAACTATCACAAGAGGAGGTTGAAAGGAGAGGGTTTAAAATCAGACAAAACAAACATTAGTCCAAAATGATGCGTTAAATGTGTAAATTAGTTGCGTGCATGGGTAGGCAGAGAATGAATGCAGCATACAGAGCGCTACACACAGTTTATGATTGACATTTTTGTTGATTTCGTTTTGTACAATAGAAGTGTGTGTCCCCTACACCAGGTCTATTCAACTTAAGGCCCGGGTGCCAAATCGGCCCTTCAAATGAATGATCCTGCCATCATTCGTTTTCAAAATATTACAAAACATATCTTCTTTTGATTGTAGATTTAGCTTTTGGTTAATTATTCAAGAAAAATGGCAGACTTTAATTTCTTAATGAGTCAAAATGTGTCTGAAAAGATTTGTCTTGTAAATGTAGTGCATTTTTCTTGTTTCTTTGTTTCCAGTGAAAAAATTTTGCATTTTTCATATTTTTAGCCAAGCAATATACTTAGCTCTTGTTTTGGTAACTTTAGTTTGAGGACAGTTAAAATACGCTCACACAAAGATACATTTTGAGTAATTATTCACTCACTCACTATCCAATTTGATTTAATTTCTTTGGCTTGACCCTGAACTCAACTTCAAACCACACATTGATTATATAATCAAAAGAACATATGCTACCTTAAGTCCTTTGTCCTTTCGCTCTTCTAACTGCTTCACTCTAGAAGTTAGGAAAAGAATAGTTACTCAACTAATTTTACCCATTATTGATTACGCCAATACTATTTATCAAAACACCTATGATTCCAATCTTAAATCACTGAATGTTCTTTTTAACTCTCTTTGTAGATTTATTCTTAAATGTCCATATCAAACTCACCATTGTGTTTTATTTGAAAAACTCAACTGGCTGCACCCATCCAAAAGACGTGAATTTCACTGGACTCTGTTCATCTTTAAATGTATATATCTTTACTGTCCACAGTACCTCAAACAATATTTAAATCCAGTAGCATCTTCTTATTCACTGAGAAGCACCTATTGTCTTAATCTGTCAGTGCCACGAATCTACAAAGAGGTTGGACGAAGATCATTTCAGTTCAAAGCTCCTTCAGACTGGAACAAGTTCCCACACATTTAAGATCCATAACATCTTTTGGTTTATTTAAGTCATCTTTATCTATTTATCTTAAAACTCCTTGTCAATGTTTCTAGTTCTATTACATTTACCATTGCAATAATGGTAGCATGGTTAATATGAATACTTACACTTACCAACTATGTTGGTATTGATGTCTTCTGTAATGCTGTTCAATTGTTATCCCTAGGGATGTCATGATTTACAACTTGTTGTGTTGTGATAAAAAAAAAAAAAAACAAAAAAAAAAAAACACAGGGGCAAACTGAAATTACTCTCAAAGTGTACTTTCCATTGTTTATGCATTCTGTGCCTAGATAAATAACAATACTTACTGAACGATCCTGACATCCCTAGCTGTGTAATTTCTGTGTTTTACATCTGTACATCTGCAGGAGTGTGGAGAGGTGTAAGAGCGAGCAAGTGTGTCTTGTCTTGTTTGTAACTTAAATATTGTTTTATGTATAATCTGTATAGTTCTAATGTATGTAATGTATTGTTATATGTTCTATGTTTTGGACCCCCTCGAAAACGAGATGGCACATCTCAAGGGGCATTCCATAAATAAAAATTAATTAAAAATTTAATTAATTAATTAATTTTACAGTGTACATTTCAGTCCTGATTTAACTCTTCTTTAGGTCTTGTTTAGTACTGGTTTAAATCTGCTTTAATGCAAAGATTTCCCGGTTCAGATTTGGTCATGAGGTTTAACGCCGATTTGGACATTTGGTAGAGCAATAAAATTGTTAGTATCACCACAGATCGGCAAAAAACGATGATGTATTGTGCAACTACATCCGGCCCAGAAGCCACGGTCCTCGGTAAAATCTGGCACTCTGGAAAGTCAAGTTGAATAGAAACGCATAGCCTGCTAGATTTAAGCTAAAAGAAGCAAATCAGCAGCCATGAGGAGGGCAAGGGAAAGTTCTTTTCTTCAGTGAGTTTCAACATTTGAATACAGCAAATGTTGTCTTTCAGTGCCATTATTTAGGAAAATGCTTTGTTTAAAGGGGCACTGTGTAAGATTGAGAGGAATTTTAATTTTCACTTATAGTCCACAAACATTTAAATCATATTGATTCTTTACAACATGAATACTTAAGAGAGCACTGTTAACCAATCCACATCAATTATGATACATTTATACTTATTTGAAATGTTTTATTACGGGCCGGAATGTGAATATTGACGCTAGATGTCAGCATGGTAGATAGGCGAACTGCACTGGAAATGCTCCCCCTGGTGTTCAAAGTGGACAATACTTGGATCACTTTGTTTATTTTTTTTTTTCTTACACAGTGCCCCTCTAACAGTTCATTATGTTACTGTTGACTGTAAAACACCTCCGTGAAGTTGGCCCCCCATTACACGCACATCTACACAAAAACTATGTCAATCGTTTGTGCTGTTTTGTGCTGCAAAAGGTTTCGCTTGTGCTGCTCTAGTTTTTGAGATGATAACAACTTTGTTCACTGTCAAACTGTTTATATGGCGTCAAAATTGAATTATTTACTATTTCCGGGCCTTTTTCCGGACAACCTCGACTGTACTGCCGATGGGCAAACACTGTCAGTGCATTTTCAGTTCACGCCAACGTCACAGTGAGTTGATGCGACAGAATAAAGCAAAGGTTGATACATATGTTTTGCAAAGTAAATATTCAAAAATCTTGACGTGCAAGTAAGCAACTAGACTTACCGCTCCGACACAAAACTCAAATCACTCACAAGCTCCATATTTGGTGCTGTCAATCAATGTCTGGTCACACCCACCTGGGCGTCTCTTAAAAGGCCTCCGGGCGTCTCACACTTTTTGCCTGTTTGAGGTGCAGTTGTGGGTGGTGTAAGTCTCTAACTGCGTGTTTAGCCTCACAAAACAACTCAAATGGTGTTAATCGTTTGTGCTGTTATGGTTTTCAAAACATGAGCAATTTTATTTTCGACCAATAACATCACTCAGCCCCCAAATGTTAAACAGCAAAAAAAATATGAATCTTTTGTTTTTTGTTTGTGCTGGGCAAAATGTGTGTTTTTATTTCTAATTTCTATATTTTAACAATAATATAATTTTTTATATTTTTTGTATTTATTTGTTGTTGTTTTTTTTGTTTTTGTTTTTTGCAGCAATTGCTCATGGCGCCACTTCCGGTCAGATGTTAGCAGCAGCGTGATGTTTTTGATCCAATATTTATTTTGGGAGGCTGAGTGATGTCATGGACTGAAAAGAAACAAACCAAACGTTTTATGGCCCAAATCAGGCACAAACGACTGACACCATTTTGAGCTGTTTTGACCCTAATGTGACCTATAAAAGAATCGTTAATATCTCAAAAACTAAAGCAGCACAAACGATCGACATAGTTTTTGTGTAGATGTAGTGGTGTTCCCTATGTCAATGTACAACTGTGAAGACAAATGTACCCTTCTGGCCATACCTGCTTGTCAAAGCCTGATCCCATCAGATCTCAGAAGCTAAGCAAGAAAGGGCCTGGTTAGTACTTGGATGGGAGACCGCCGGGAAAACCAGGTGCCACAGTGGGACGGCAGGAGTAGATTGTCGTTGTGTCCTTGGGCAAGACACTTAACCCACATTGCCTCAGTGTCTGCGTACACTGGGTGAGTGGATCCCTGGCTGTAAAGCGCTTTGAGTTCCTTGTAAGGTGGAAAAGCGCTATATAAATAGAGACCATTTACCATTTACCATTTACCCTTCCCAAGATCACAATGTTTAATTATCTAAGAGCACTAATTGTTATATGTACAGGGGTGCATGATAATTATTTTTTTTTCACATAATTATCATCAGGAAAAGATGTTAACGATATAAGAAGGTGGAAATAGCAGATGTAACGTGCAAATCACACTCTATAAAACACATTCATGCAGGCCACAGTAAGGTTGGTTGATAATGTTTTGTAATTAGAATTTAAGTTAGCTTTATTTATTATTTTTATTATTTGTTTTATTATTATTATTTGTTAGTTTATTTGAAAGGGACAGAACATTAAGCATTGTTGCCCTGTTAAGTAAAACATTTGCAGATCCGATCCCTTATTAAGACTACAACACAATATAATAAAAAAACATTAAAAAATAAGTGACATAAAATGTTTACAGTAAACAAACACAGTTAAAGAGTGGCAGATCTGTGAGAGCTTTCAATTCGGCAAGTCAGGTGTTCTAGCTCTGTCGACCCTTAACGGTGAAGGCTCTGACCGAATGAGGTCTTAGATCTGTCCAGTCTGCAGTCTCCGCTGGTCGTGCCTCTGGTTTATACCCCAACAGCTTCCATTCCAGACATTGAGGCATTTAAAAAGCAGTTTTAAAAACAAGTACTTTGTAAAATTATTAAAACTTAGAAAATATTTATTTTCTAAATTGTTTCATTGCCCCCTGACTGGCCTGACCCCAGTCTGTAATACAATATGAAAAATTTGATAAAATCATTGCATGGAAGTAGAACTTTGCAGCTTTCAATGAGGCGAAAGCAGTTTAGATTAGTCCTTACCGTCTTTGTTAGTTTCTTTCTATGACCCATCATTCATTCATTCATTCATTTATCCCTTTTCTACCACTTTTTCGGGTGGCTGGAGCTGATCCCAGTGGACAGCGGCCAACTCGTATCAGGGTCAAACAGACAATCATTCACGCTCTCGTTCATTTACAGTGATGCCCAATTAACCTCAACATGCATGTTTTGGAGGTGGGAGGAAACCCAGTACCCGGAGAAAACCCACGGTGACACGGGGAGAACATGCAAACTCCACCCAGAGAGATCATGAGATGTTGATATCGTCCGAATTAAACCCACAACCTTCTTATTGGGAAAGCCAGAACTCTAACCACTCTGCTACCGTGCACCCTTTTATATGACCTTCACATTTTAAATGGGAGCCCAGGACTACCCCTAAATATTTGAATTCATCTGCTCTATCAATGTTTTTTTTGATTAATTTGCACTATAAAATTGACTATTAGCTTATAGCAAACAGAAATTACAAAAGCTAAATTTCACATTGTTTGCTATTAGTTTGTAAAGGATTAGGATTGGAGCAACAATTTTAGTCTTTATGAACAATAAACAGGAAAGGTGAGTGCATCAATGGGTCAATGAGAAGTCAGGTGCTCTACCAGGATCCAGGCGGTAGAAGTAACACATAAAAACAGAAGAAAAGTATCCGAGGCACACTGACTTACTGACTTAAAAGTCCTTTATTATGGCAAATAGAAACTCCAAAATCTAAATTTCACATTGTTTGCTATTAGTTTGTAATAGGATTAGGATTGGAGCAACAACTTTAGTCTTTAGTCAAGGTACAAGAGCTCTTCAACAGTATACTAATCTGATTAAAAAAGGTGATTTATCGCACAATGCATGCACTTAAAGAATAACTAATAGAATCATAAGTACCAGCCCCAATCCCAAACATACAGTAAGTCTTGCACCATCAGCACCATTCATTGATGAAAAAACATACATAAAGATGCTATTTCAGTTCACATTATAGCCTACCCTTACTACTACCCTCGATTCTAATCACAACCCACTCAAGTAGACGTCCGTTACATTTCCAACATTTATCCACATGAAGCTATCGCATTCCAACCTCGCACGTATCATTACAACCAGCGGAATACTAATCACAGCAACGCTACCTCTCCTCCGCGCCGAAACACAGACGCCTCTCTAAGTGCCTTTTGGGATCATTTACCCGCCATTACGATGCGCAGAGTGGATAAAAACTGACACCGGCCCAATCCCTCTTCCGGGCAGAAAAACATGATGTGGAACAGGTTGTTTTAAATGGCACCCATGATGCTTTTCACTGTCACATCATAACATCATTTCGAGAACGCCGGCGCTGGAGGGACCATAAATTACGGAAGGGGCCATGTCTGCTCGCATTTCCCGCTCCCTTGTATCCAATAACAGCTGTCCGACGTCGTTTGGCTAATAAATCTTTACGGCTTGTTAAGAGTCGCGCGGGGAGTCGCATTGACGGACACGGGGTTTTATCAACTGCTAAGTGCGTTCTGGCGGCTGTTTGATAGAATGAGCTTAAGCGGTGTCTCGGTGGAGTTTGTGTTCTTTGGTTTTGTGCTGGTTATAAATTATGAAGTGTATTTTTTTCCAGTGATGGGGGAAAGTGTGCAGACTCAAGGAGAATATAAAGTCTGTACAGCAAGAATGCAACAGGGCACACGACCTTCTACTGTCCTGATTGTATTTTACGTTACAGCATTTATAATCAGGTGAAACTACTGGAATTAACAACATTTTACACCGTCAAAAGGTATGCAGCATTGAGGTCTATGAGGTCCGAACTTCTAGAATTAAGAATTCTGCAATTTTTTTATTTTGTTTGATTGGTAATTTATGTTTTTCCAATGATAAAATCAATACAAATTGTACTATTTTTGGGGACAGCAATAATATACAAGCCTTTACATTTATGACTAATATTTCAGCTCCATAATGTATAATATGTAAATTGTATTGATTTTGCATTTGTATTTGATCTGAAGATGAATAGAAACATGTTTAAAAGAATTAAATAAACAAGTAATATGGTCATGATCCCTATAGTTTTGCTAAGGACAATGTGAAAAATACCGTAAATACATAAGAGAAAAAAAAAAAGTTAATGGCAGTCTCACAAGTTAACACTAATAATGGCCTATAAATATAAATAATGTGACTAATAAATTACATTGTATTCAGTGGGATTTGAACTTTTGTAGTCATGAAGATGACCCCGGTATTTAAAAATTCTGCGTCTGCATGGTTCTGGGTTAATAATAAAATAGTTAGCATAATGTGATTCTAGCTTTACAGTTAATTTTCATCAGTAGTCCTGGTCAGGGGACATACTGGACTATTTTTAGTTGTAGGAGGAAGCCAGCATAGCATTAACCACTGCAACACTGTGTACTCATACTTACAGTTATTACACACTTTCCGCCCTACTGCGTTATGCAGA
>CM076399.1:0-52054 GCA_038363315.1 Mugilogobius chulae | reverse complement strand
TCACTAATTTCTCTATCCTCGTGCTATCATTCTATCGCTCGCGCTATCACTCTATCGCTCCGACTATCACTCTATCGCTCGCGCTTCACTCTATCGCTCGCGCTATCACTCTATCGCTTTGTTTACTTTATCACTATCGCTCTATCGCTCGCTCTATCGCGTCTTTCACTTTATCGCTTGCTCTATCGCTCTATCGCTCGCTCTGTCGCGCTATCCGCTCGCTCTACACTCTTTCGCTCGCTCTATCGCTTTATCACTCTATCGCTCGATGCCTCTATCACTCTATGGCTCGAATATGCTCTATCACTCTATCGCTCCATATCAATACCTCGCTCTATCACTCTATCGCTCGCTCTATCGCTCGCTTTATCGCTCGCTCTACCGCTCTATCGCTCCTCTATCATTCTGTCGCTCTATCGCTTGCTCTATCACTCTATCATCTATCGCTCGCTCTATCACTCTATCGCTTGCTCTATCGCTCACTCTATCGCTCTACGATTGCTCTATCGTTGCTCTGTCACTCTATCGCTCTACGGTTTATCGCTCGCTCTATCGCTCGATCTATGTTTATCGCTCTTACCGCTCGCTCTATGATCTATCACTCTATCGCTTTTCTATCACTCTATCGCTCTATCACTCTATCGCTCTATCCTAGCTCTATCGCTCTATCGTTGCTCTATCACTCTATCGCTCTATCGGTTTATCGCATTATCGCTCGCTCTACCGCTCTATCGCTCGCTCTATCATTCTGTCCGCTCTATTGCTCGCTCTATCACTCTATCGCTCTTATCGCTCGCTCTATCACTCTATCGCTTGCTCTATGGCTCACTCTATCGCTCTACCGATTGCTCTATCGTTTGCTCTGTCACTCTATCGCTCTGTCGGTTTATCGCTCGCTCTATCACTCTAATCGCTCGCTCTATCACTCTTTCGCTCGCTCTATCGATCTATCACTCTATCGCTTGTTCTATCACTCTATCGCTCTATCACTATATCGCTCCTCTATCGCTCTACCGATTGCTCTATCGTTGCTATATCACTCTATCGCTCTATCGGTTTATCGCTCTACCCGCTCCCTCTATCGCTCAATCGCTCTATCGCTCGCTCTATTGCTCGCTCAATCACTTTTTCTCCATCGCTCGCGCTATCACTCTATCGCTCGCGCTATCACTATCGCTTGCGCTATCACTCTATCGCTCCGCTATCACTCATCCTCACCTATCAACTCTATCGCTCGCTCTATCACTCTGTCACTTTATCAATATTGCTCTACCGTCGCTCTACGCGTCTTCACTCTATCGCTGCTCTATCGCTCTATCGCTCACTCTATCGCGCTATCCTCGCTCTATCACTCTTTCGCTCGCTCTATCGCTCGATTGCTCTATCACTCTATCGCTCGCTCTATCACTCTATCGCTCTATCGCTCGCTCTATCACTCTATCGCTCGCTCTATCACTCTATCGCTCTATCGCTCGCTCTATCATTCATCGCGCTATCACTCTTTCGCTCTATGGCTCGCTCTATGGCTCTACCGCTCGCTCTATCGGTTTATCGCTCTACGGCTCGCTCTATCGATCTATCACTCTATCAGTTGTTTCTATCACTCTATCGCTCTATCACTCTATCGCTCGCTCTATCGCTCTACGATTGCTCTATCGTTGCTCTATCACTCTATCGGTTTATCGCTCTACCGTCCCTCTATCGCTCTATCGCTCAAATGCTCTATCACTCTATCGCTCGCGCTATCACTCTATCGCTCGCGCTATCACTCTATCGCTCGCTCTATCACTCTATCGCTCGCTCTATCGCTCTATCGCTCGCTTATCGCTCGCTCTACTGCTCTATCGCTCGCTCTATCATTCTCGCTCTATCGCTCGCTCTATCACTCTATCGCTCGCTCTATCGCTCTATCGCTCGCTTATCGCTCTCTACCGCTCTATCGCTCGCTCTATCATTTCTGTCGCTCTATCGCTCGCTCTATCGTTTATCGCGCTCTATCGCTCGCTCTATCGCTCTATCGGTTTATCGCTCTATCCGCTCGCTCTATCGGTTTATCGCTCTATCGGCTCGCTCTATCGATCTATCACTCTATCGCTTGTTCTATCACTCTATCGCTCGCTCTATCGCTCTACCGATTGCTCTATCGTTGCTCTATCACTCTATCGCTTTATCGGTTTATCGCTCTACCGCTCACTCTATCGCTCTATCGCTCGCTCTATCGGTTTATCGTCTACCGCTCGCTCTATCGCTCGCTTTATAACTCTATCGCTTGCTCTATCGCTCGACCGATTGCTCTATCGCTCGCTCCATCACTCTATCGCTCACTCTATCGCTCTACCAATTGCTCTATCATTTGCCTATCACTATCGCTCTATCGGTTTATCGCTCTACCGTCGCTCTATCGCTCTAATGCTCCGCGCTATCACTCTATCGCTCGCTCTATCACTCTATCGCTCGCTCTATCACTCTATCGCTCGCCTATCACTATCGCTCGCTTTATCACTCTATCGCTTGCTCTATCGCTCGACCGATTGCTCTATCGCTCGCTCCATCACTCTATCGCTCACTCTATCGCTCTACCAATTGCTTATCATTTGCTCTATCACTATCGCTCTATCGTTTATCGCTCTACCGCTCGCTCTATCACTATCGCTCGCGCTATCACTCTATCGCTCGCCTATCACTCTATCGCTCGCTCTATCACTCTATCGTTCATTCGCTCGCTCTATCGCTCGCTCTATCGCTCGCTCTATCGCTCGCTCTTATCACTCTAGCGCTCGCTCTATCGCTCGCTCCATCACTATCGCTTGCTCTATCACTCACTCTAACGCTCTATCCGATTGCTCTCATCGTTTGCTCTATCACTCTATCGCTCTATCGGTTTATCGCTCGCTCTATCTTACGCTCACCGCTCGCTCTATCGGTTTATCGCTCTACCGCTCGCTCTACGATCTATCACTCTATCGCTTGTTTTATCACTCATCGCTCTATAACTCCATCAATCGTCTATCGCTCTACGATTGCTCTATCGTTGCTCTATCCCTCTATCGCTCTATCTGTTTATCGCTCTACCGCTCCTCTATCGCTCTATCGCTCTATCGCTCGCTCAATCACTATTTCACTATCGCTCACTATCGCTCGCGTCGCGCTATCACTCTATCGCTCGCGCTCACTCTATCGCTCGCGCTATCACTCTATCGCTCGCCTATCACTCTATCGCTCCGCTATCACTCTATCGCCTCTCTATCCTTCTACCTGATTGCTCTATTGCTCGCTCCATCACTCTATCGCTCACTCTATTCTCTACCAATTGCTCTATCATTTGCTCTATCACTATCCTCTATCGCTCTACCGCTCGCTCTATCACTCTATCGTTCAATCGCTCGCTCTATCGCTCGCTCTATCACTCTAACGCTCGCGCTATCACTCTACGCTCCGCTATCACTCTATCGCTCGCGCTATCACTCTATTGCTCGCGCAATCACTCTATCGCTCGATCATCACTCTACCTCGCTCTACGCTCGCTCTATCGCTCTACCGCTCGCTCTATGCTCTATCGCTCGCGCTATCACTCTCTATCGCTCGCGCTATCACTCTATCGCTCGCGCTATCACTCTCGCTCGCGCTATACCTCTATCGCTCGCTCTATTCACTCATCGCTCGCTCTATCGCTCTATCGCTCGCTTAATCGCTCGCTCTACCGCTCTATCGCTCGCTCTATCGACCTATCACTCTATCGCTTGTTCTATCACTCTATCGCTCCATCACTATCGCTCTATCGCTTGCTCTATCGCTCTACCGATTGCTCTATCGTTGCTCTATAACTCTATCGCTCTATAGGTTTATCACTCTACCGCTCCCTCTATCGCTCTATCGCTCTATGCTCCTCTATCGCTCGCGCTATCACTCTATCGCTCGCGCTATCACTCTATCGCTCGCTCTATCACTCTATCGCTCTGTCACTTTATCACTATCGCTCTATCGCTCGCTCTATCGGTCTTTCACTTTATCGCTCTCTATCGCTCTATCGTCGCTCTCCGCTATCGCTCGCTCTATCACTCTTTCGCTCGCTCTATCGCTCTATCAATCTATCGCTCGATTGCTCTATCACTCTATCGCTCGAAATGCTCTATCACTCTATCGCTCACCTATCACTCTATCGCTTGCTCTATCACTCTATCGTTCAATCGCTCGCTCTATCGGCTCGCTCAATCACTCTATCGCTCGCTCTATCGCTCTTATCCTCGCTCTAATCGCTCGCTTTATCGCTCGCTCTACCGCTTTATCACTCCTCTATCACTCTATCACTCTATCGCTCTATCGCTCGCTCTATCACTCTATCACTTCTCTATCGCTCACTCTATCGCTCTATCTACGATGCTCTATCGTTTGCTCTGTCACTCTATCGCTCTATCGTTTATCGCTCGCTTTCTACCCGCTCGCTCTATCGATCTATCACTCTATCGCTTGTTCTATCACTCTATCGCTCTAATCACTATCGCTCTATCGCTCTACGATTGCTCTATCGTTGCTCTATCAACTCTATCGGTTTATCGCTTTATCGCTCGCTCTACCACTCTATCGTCGCTCTATCATTCTGTCGCTCTATCGCTCGCTCTATCACTCTATCGCTCTATCGCTCGCTCTATCACTCTATCGCTTGCTCTATCGCCACACTCTATCGCTTCTACCGATTGCTCTATCGTTTCCTCTGTCACTCTATCGCTCTGTCGGTTTATCGCTCGCTCTATCGCTCTATCGCTCGCTCTATCGGTTTATCGCTCTACCGCTCGCTCTTTTGGTTTATCGCTCTACCCTCGCTCTGTCGATCTATCACTCTATCGCTTGTTCTATCACTCTATCGTCTATCACTCTATCGCTCGCTCTATCGCTCTACGATTGCTCTTATTGTGCTCTATCACTCTATCGCTCTATCGTTTATCGCTCTACCGCTCCTCCTATCGCTCAATCGCTCGCTCTATTTCGCTCACTTTTCTCTACGCTCGCCATCACTTATCACTCCGCTATCACTATCCTCGCCTATCACTCTATCGCTCGCGCTATCACGCTATCGCTCGCGCTATCACGCTATCGCTCACGCTAATCACTCTATCGCTCGCGCTATCACTCTATCGCTCGCGCTATCACTCTATCGCTCGCGCTATCACTCTATCGCTCGCGCTATCACTCTATCGCTCGCGCTATCACTCTATCGCTCGCTCTATCAAATCTATCGCTCGCTCTATCACTTCTTGTCACTTAAATCGCTCCTCTATCGCGCTATCGCGCTCGCTCTATCACTCTATCGCTCGATTGCTCCATCACTCTATCGTTCGAATCGCTCTATCACTCTATCGCTCGCTCTATCACTCTATCGCTCTATCACTCTATCGCTCTATCACTATCGCTCTATCACTCTATCGCTCTATCACTATCGCTCTACCGATCTTCCGATCGCTCTATCACTCTATTGCTCTACCGATCGCTTTATCGCTCAATCTATCGCTCTCTCTATCACTCTACGCTCTATCACTCTATCGCTCTATCGCTCGCTCTATCACTCTCGCTCGCTCTATCGCTCACTCTATCGCTCTACCGATTGCTCTATCGTTTGCTCTATCACTCTATCGCTCTCTCCATCACTCTATCGCTGTATCGCTCACGCTATCACTCTATCGCTCACGCTATCACTCTATCGCTCTCTATCACTCTATCGCTCGCACTATCACTCTATCGCTCTCTATCACTCTACCGCTCGCTCCTATCACTCTATCGCTCTATCTATCGCTCGCTCTATCATATCGTCACTCTATCACTATCGCTCACTCTATCGCGCTCTTGCTCTATCGTTTGCTCTATCACTATCGCTTCTATCGGTTATCGGTTATCGCTCGCTCTCTATCACTCTATCTCTATCCTTCCTCCTCATCACTCTATCGCTCCGGCTCTATCACTATCGCTCGCTCTATCCTTTATCGCTCTATCGCTCGCTCTATCCCTTTATCGCTCTATCGCTCGCTCTATCCCTTTATCGCTCTATCGCTCGCTCTATCGCTCGCTCTATCGCTCTACGCTCCTCTATCACTCGCTATGTCACTATCGTGCTATCGCTCGCTCTATCATTCTATAGCTGTATCGCTCGCTCTATCACTCTATCGCTCGCTCTATCACTCTAGCACTTGCTCTATTGCTCTATCTCTTTATCACTCTATCGCTCTCTGTATCACTCTATCGCTCTCTGTATCACTCTATCGCTCTCTGTATCACTCTATCGCTCTCTGTATCACTCTATCGCTCTCTTTATCACTCTATCGCTCTCTTTATCACTCTATCGCTCTCTTTATCACTCTATCGCTCTATCACTCTCTCTGTGTAAATGGTTCAAACCAGATCATACTAGTTTCTATTGAGAGTGATTATTAGACGTATTGCTGCTGCTGTACATTAAATATTTTTAAATGAACAAAAACAGTTCTTTGCAAATGTTTCTCTTGTGTAAACAACATAACACGCATCAGTTTTGTGCAATATGGGACCTTTAAAGAAATGCTCGCAAGTTTGTCTTTTCTTTTTCAAAAAATTTTTTTTTTTTTTTAAAAGGTCACATACTGCAAAAACAGAAGTACCACAAATACAAAGATTATACAACAGTTTGACACGAATCAACCAAAAGCCTGTGAAGAAAAGTTTAAAAAATGGACACAAGACACAACTCAATGTTCTCACTTCCACTCCAAAACAGGAGTCTCCAACCTTTCTCACCAGGAGAGATGCTTTTGTAAAAAACAAACGCACAGCGAGCTACTACTTTTACTTTTACTTGTCTTTATGAAACATTTAGAAGTGACCTAAATCAGGGATACAATAAACGATTATTTTGGTAATCAATTACTTGCGCGGTTATTAATGCAAAAATCACATACATACTAGATCATTTCTGGCAAATTTAAGCTGAGAAATGTTCTGGGATGTAGATTTTAAAGTTGTCAAATCAATAAAAATTCAGATTCTAAAACTGGCATTGGATTTTGAGACTCATTTGATTAAGTGTCAATACTTAAAAGGTGGGGTAGCTAACTTTTTTAGTTGTAAATCAGTCAACTTAGTGCTTTCCACTAAAAAGTATATGTAAATACAGCATTTTGTGAAAGAATTAGACCTCTGAGTACTGTCTCAACTGAATAATAAAGAGTGTTAGTTCTGATCAGGAGCTGAATGCTGCGCTCTGATTGGCTGAGCTTGGGTGGTCACTCCAGTTTTACTTTATTGTTTGTTAATAACATTTACAAGCTATAATTGCATCCAAAATGAATACATGTTGATATTAACTATGTGTCGATGGATTTATGAGAGGAAGTTGTCAGATTTAAAACTTAAATCGTGTGTGGTGTGAAAATCAGCTACTCCATCTTTAAGATCGTAACACCAGACTAAGGCAAACTAGTTTTAAATCAAATTTACACATTTTTTATGCTATTTCAGTTCAATCTTAGACTTTTTCACCGCTCATGGGTGTTTGGAACCTTCATTAAGACCAGTTTATTCACGATTATTCAATTACTAAAATAGTTAACGATTATTTACATTTCGATTAAACTGTGATTAACTTGTTGCAGCTCTACAGGTGATGGTGAGCTACCGCTACAAGTTGGAGACCCCTGCTCTAAAAATATCTGTTGATAAACTCAAATATTTTCCAGTATATTTAGATGACTAAATTAGTCGTTGGGTTTAATGAGTTTAACAGTTCTGTCCATAAAAAAAGGCTTTTCTGTGTAGTTTTACATTAACTCGCCAACACCTTTTTTTCTCTTTCATATTTCTGACTGAAAATATGAAAATATGGACAGAACTTCTGTTCGTTAAAGGTGCACAGTGTAACTTTGTGGAGGCGAAAAGCCAGCTACACAATTTGCTGAAATTAGAACATTAAAAATCATACTTGGGCACATTCTGAAATCAGTCAAAATACATTTTGTAATAATGTAGAAAAACAGTTACAACAACCACTTTTCTATAGAAACAAACCTCCTCCAGGACAAACAACTGTCCACACTGTGGCCATGCCAGTCTCTTTGAAGTATAGACTAAATTTTATTATTCATTCAGTGCTAAAAATGTTCTATTCGCATGGCATAATACCTCCTGTAATTCGCCAAACTCAGGCGTTCTAATGCCGTGTGAATGTGTATGTTTTTTCAATCCATAAACGATGTTTAAATTAATTAATAATGACTCTGACTTTTATTTTATCTTCAGGTTTGAACAAAATTATTATTACTATTCTTTACGGATCATTCTCAGTTTGAATTGTCCTTTTTCTTCGATTAAAAAAATGAAAGATTAATCAAATTATGATTAATAAAGCCCATTTGACATTCACAACAACGTGATGAGGACCTACATTTACGCTGCGCAGCTTAGGTACACCAATTCAATTAAAACAAACCGAAAAAACGTGCATTTGATGAAGTAAATGTTTTTGTCATAAATCATCTGTCGCCGTTTCAACAAGACAATTACAGACATTGAATATTCCCGTGCAAATGCCTGTAAAAAAATAAAAAATCAGACGTCGTAGGGTAAAGCTTACAGACGTCCAAGGTAAATATACCATGCGAATAGTAAGAAAAAAGTTACTCAGTGCACCTTTATTATGACATAAAAAGTGAGGAAACCCTGCTGTGATTGGGAGGGAAATGCGTGTGTGCACTTTATTGGTACCGGAGTGTGTGTGTTGGTACCTGTACCAGACCAGACTGGAGACCGGACTTGTGATCCGCCCGCGTGATGATGTCGGCCTTCACATCTTCATGTAGACGACTCAGAGCCTTCAAAAACATCACTGCAAACCTGAGGAGCCAACAGGAAACACGTGTTAGAGACAAGAGCAACAGCAACATTTTATAACATTTTAAAACAAACAGGTCATTTGTAATTTGGTTTAAAGCAGAACTAAGAACTTCAGATAGTGCTCCCCTACAACTCTTTTGTAATTAACCTGCAACTGAATCGAAACTTATGTATTTATTTTCTCATTTTTGCGTAACTTTAGGATTGAATTAACTCAGCAGAAACATTTTAAACTGATAAATAAAAAGTCAAACGGACAGGAGGGAAATTGGGTCGGTACGGTGGCATCACAGACAGGTTGTATTTGCTGTACTTAATGTGGGACACAGCGGAGACTAGAGAGCTGACAGAGTCTTCCCATGGCCCACATACATCTGTAACCATCATTACAAAGACATTTAACAAGGTCAAAATGTTACTTAGTTCTGCTTTAAATGGTCAAACATCAGTTTGGAAACAGCTGGATACAAACAGAAAAAAAAGGTCCATACCTTCATGGTCATTTAGCAAACTAAATGCACTAAAGTACAGTCTACTTTAGTGCATTTCTATGTGTTTAGAAACAGACTAGTACATGAACGCTGCTCATGTTGTAGTTATGAAATACTTTGTAGACTTCTCATTATGGTGGACAGCAGCAAAAGAATCACAAACGAACAATCTAATCAGTTTTACCTCTTGTTAGCAAGTTATTTTATTAGCCAAAGACACAGGTTAAAGAACGTGTCTGCTTACCGTAATAAACAGCACCTTTACAATTAAATTGTACAGGAAACTTACTTGTTTACACAGGGTTTAACGCTAGTATATTTGTCAAGATAAAGTGTGTTTTTAGCGAGTTTTATTTTGTTATGACCACAAAAACATTTAAGCAGAACAGACTGAAATTTGCTATGAAGGCAGCGGGCTTGATTTACTACATACTACCACTAGCAACAGTTAAAACTAACGTTATATCAACTATATCAACTTTCAGCAGCTAAATCAAACGTTCAAAGTGCTGTAACTTAGCTTGCTAAAGCCGTATCTTCAGTTAACCGGGAGGCTAGCGGCTACAACAAGACTAGCCGCTGGTCCAACACACTAGCTTAACGTTAGCGCTGTCTTACACTCTTTAAACTGTATTTAAAGTGAGAAGCCCAATAAAACACACATTAGCTAGCACTGTTTTCCACTCTTTAAACTGTATTTTAAGTGAGGACCTCAAACAAACACATGCCTAGGTAACGTTAGCGCTGTTTTACACCATTTAAACTGTATTAAAGCGAGGTGCTTTAACAAACACATGGCTAACGTTAGCTAGCCCTGTTTTCTACTCTTTAAACTGCATTTAAAGTGAAAAGCTCAAATAAACACATGACCAACGATAGCCAGGGGCTGTTTTCTAAACTGTATCTAAAGTGAGGAGCTGAAATTGTACCTTCTGTTGCGCTTCATCCACGCGGTTTGCTGACTTTGACTTCCACGGTCCGCTCGGAGCTGGTCTTCCCACAGCGCTCCACCTTTCGTAAAGTGCCCTCTCCGGGATGGAAATTAGTCCGAGCGAGTCCACCTGGAGCCCAGCCATCGCAAACGTGTCTCCGCACAAAAACTGAACGAAATCACGCGGAAAAAACAACAACGTACAGTCCCAAACGCCGGAGATCACAAAAGTCGCGGAGCTCCAGAACACACGTCTGCTCCCTTCGGCGGCCAGCGGCCGACTGAGCTGAACTGACACCTGGTGGCCTTATATAGTGCGAGGGCTACACGTCACCAAGCCATCTCCAAGGCGACGGAAAGCAAGCGATCTGATTGGTTTACCAGATATTTCCATATTAGTCAATGGGCCAGACCGAAAATGGGGCGTACCAAGGGCTATCTTATTTTTTGGAAAGGTCTATAACTAAGCTTTATGGTTTTACATGATAGACTTTTCTGAGCTGCAGCGATAACATAGATATTGATCTTTGAAATTACAAACCCCATATCAAAAAATGCACTTTTGACACTGGTCCATATTATGGTTTAGGCCATGTTTCGCCCATCAGATAATAATTTAAACTATTAAGTTTGGTATCATTTTGAAGAAAACAATCTTGTCTTTCATTTAAGCACATTTGTTGCACTCTCTGATAATTACAATGGCAACTACAGCTTTTCAAACTGGCACATGAGAACAATTTTTTACCATTTTCCCATGAACTGTTTCGCTACGTTTCTCGCTGAAACTTCTAGGAACACAATAGTCACACAAATGTCATATTAAATTATTCTCTGGAATCTGGCATTCAAAAAATGTATAATATGCCCTCACAGTGAGCATTCTCACAAAGGCACAGTTCTCATTTCTGTAGCTTCTGATGGTTGTTGGAGCTTTTTTGCTTTTGATTTGTTTTTTTCTTTTGTATTTGATCACCTGGTACACGCCAACGTCACAGCTGCACCTACACCGACACAGACGCTCTTGGCCCTCTTCCAGACGGGAACTACCGATGTGGATGTTGCGCACAGTGTAATAACACAAACAAAACACATCACTTCCAACACCCGCACACAGGAAAAAAGTTTTTTATCAGGGGCATTATCACATGTGCATCTACACATGTGATTTATCTTTTGCGGTGTCCCTGCGGCCTGGCCTATGTCGGCAAAACGACTAGGAAACTAAAGCAGAGGATCAGTGAACACAAAAGCTCTATTCGGCGTAATGATAGAGAATATCCAGTGGCTGTCCATTTTAATGACTGCCGTCATGACGTCTGCTCCCTCCGTTTTTGTGGCATTGAGCATGTGCCTCCGCCCTCTAGAGGCGGAGATCATGACCTACTGTTGAAGCAACGCGAAGCTTACTGGATTTACACCCTCCAGACATTGGCTCCTAAGGGCCTGAATGATGAATTTAACCTGAATATTTTTTTGTAAGGCACCTTCTTTGGAGATCATGGAGAGTACCGGCACAACTCTCTTTGTCAACAGAAGAGGAAAGAATTTAAAGGATCACCTGGTACACGCCAACGTCACAGCTGCACCTACACCGACACAGACGCTCTTGGCCCTCTTCCAGAAGGGAACTACCGATGTGGATGTTGCGCACAGTGTAATAACACAAACAAAACACATCACTTCCAACACCCGCACACAGGAAAAAAGTTTTTTATCAGGGGCATTATCACATGTGCATCTACACATGTGATTTATCTTTTGCGGTGTCCCTGCGGCCTGGCCTATGTCGGCAAAACGACTAGGAAACTAAAGCAGAGGATCAGTGAACACAAAAGCTCTATTCGGCGTAATGATAGAGAATATCCAGTGGCTGTCCATTTTAATGACTGCCGTCATGACGTCTGCTCCCTCCGTTTTTGTGGCATTGAGCATGTGCCTCCGCCCTCTAGAGGCGGAGATCATGACCTACTGTTGAAGCAACGCGAAGCTTACTGGATTTACACCCTCCAGACATTGGCTCCTAAGGGCCTGAATGATGAATTTAACCTGAATATTTTTTTGTAAGGCACCTTCTTTGGAGATCATGGAGAGTACCGGCACCACATAGCTTTGAATGTTACCTTACAGGGTTTCATTATGTACCTGTTTGTGATATTCACCACATATATGTATGCTATTTTTCTACATATTTTTTATGTATACTGTGTAGTCATTGTATGTCGTGATCTATTGTTTGTTTAGTAATTCCATTGCCAATGTCTAGGCACTTTATTATGAAATGTTGTTTGCCGCCTATGCCACACCTACTTAAGGCGTCCTCCCAGCCTCAGCAAACCATTTGTCTGATGAAGGCCTAGTAGCCGAAACGTTGCTTTGATTCACCTGTAAATATATCACTATTTTTGCAAGTAGCCAGAGTGCGGGACTCTTCTTTACATTATTTTTCGACGAGCATTACGCACGCCGTCTCCTACGCACCTGCTCCAGAATATGATGTGCGAAGCATTCTCTTTGTATAGTTTTTTGGTGCTCACCTATTAGCTTCAGCACTCATTCGACTTGCATGAAAAGGACTACTTGCATTTCCCAATATGAGTTCTTTTGACGAAATCAACTCTCTCACACGTAACCACGCCGAGACTTTTGAATTTACCCACGAGGATGCTCAAAGGATTTTGTTTCCTGTCACCCGCCTCGAAGGCGTGGAGTCCAGTGAAGATATAAAAGTTAAACTAGAGAGACTGCAACTAAAAGAAGCGCGCCTCAATATGCATGGCTCTACACTGAGCGAATACTGGAGAAACAAAAAGATTCCACGAGGTCTGCGCATTCAAAAAGCTCCTACCATTGGGAAAGCAGATGAAAACTTTCTTAAAAAATGGGGAGACATTTTAAACAAATGCTCCTTTGATCTAATGCTTCTCGTTATTGATCAAGTGGCAACTGAGGCTAAAGCCGTCAAAATTGAAATTGACGAGCAGGAAAAAGTACTACAGGAGAAATTTAACACCCTGTATCCAGCCATTGACAGCGCCATACAAGACACTGTGGCTAAATACAAAGAAAAGTTGTTAAGCATCAAGCTGAAGAAATATAAACGCGACACTGAGGACTACCTGAATAATCAAATTTACCACTGGGAATACAACTCTCAGGTGGAGCCATCTGGACAGCCTGCGCGCACTTTACGCACAAGGAATGGCACCAGTGCGCACCAGCGGAGGCCAAACTATGGGAACCGCAGCCGCGACGAATCAAGCCTGGACAGCGATTTCACGTTTGATAGTGATTCCGGCATCCCGCCCAGCAACCCTTCTTTTTACAAGATCGCAAAAAACTGCCACAAAAAGAAAGGCTAAAACGAGGAGAGGGAAGCGCGCCACGCACAGGTGGTCGCCGTCCGTGGACGCGCAGCACCTCGCAGAGACGGTAATCAATATCTCCTCGAAAGAATTATCTGATCACCAGATTTCCTTGCTATCTAAGGGTTTATCTTTTGTACCTCAAAATAAAGTAAATGCATTTGGCCTTAAGGTTGACTTATTTAAATGTTTTAGGCAAATAAAATTGCGTCATTTCTTTGCCACGAATCCCTCTACGGACACACCACCTTTGTTTAGAGCTAAGAGTAAGTTTTGTCCTAATACCACCAATGCCTCCATCAATATGTTTTGTCGCATAGTTGAACAAGACATTCAAAAACGTATTGACGAACCTCAAATTATTAGATCGAATTTATCTAAAGAAGAGAAAGATGCTCTTAAGGAACTCATAGCAGATAAAGAAATTGTGATAAAACCTGCAGATAAGGGGGGCGCCATCTGCATACAGGATGCTATTAAATACAAAGAAGAGATCCTGTCTCAACTATCAGATGCTCGATTCTATAAAAAATTGAATGGGGACCCTACTTTGTCTTTTCAAGAACAATTACTTCGGTATTTGGAACAGGCTAAAGACAATAAATGGATTTCTGACCATGATTTTGCTTTTTTGTTTTGCAAACATCCTGTACGACCTGTTATATATACGTTACCAAAGATTCACAAACGTTTGACTGATCCCCCAGGACGTCCTATTGTCGCTCAAACAAACTCTTTGTGGTCACCTCTGTCCTCTTATGTAGATCATTTATAAAACCATATGTGCTGACTCTCCCAGCTTATTTAAGAGATTCTACAGATTTTATAGAGAAATGTGCCAATATTAAAGATTTACCTGACGATGCCCTGCTGTTGACCATGGACATTACAAGTCTGTACACAAATATCCCCCACTCTGGAGGCCTGGAAGCCCTCAATTTTTATCTACAAGAGCGCAGCGACTCAGTTAATCCACCTAATCAATTTATACTGGATTTAACAGAGTTTGTAATGAAATACAACTACTTCCGTTTTGAAAAAGACTTTTATTTACAAACTTCGGGCACAAGCATGGGCACTATTTGTGCTCCTAATTACGCAAATTTGTTTGTGGGCCTCTTTGAAAAGAAATTTGTATTCAATGATATCACGAACCCTTATATGTCCAAAATTATCAAGTGGTACAGATACATAGACGACATTTTTTGCATTTTTAGAGGCAGTGTCAAGGAACTTACAGACTTTGTTGCTCTTCTCAATAGTTTTGAGCCTAACCTATTTTTCACGCCTCACTTTAGCCAAGATAAGGTTGATTTTTTGGACATGCAAGTAATTAAATCTGCAGGGACAATCATTACCACACTTTACAGAAAAGAGACAGACAGAAACACTCTACTATTAGCTTCCAGCTTCCATCCCACGTCTCTAAAGAAAAGTCTGCCCATCAGTCAGTTTTTGAGACTCCGCAGAATCTGCCATTCCAACGACGACTTCATTGAACAGGCGCAGGAGATGAAGACAAGATTCTTACAGCGGGGATATCCACATTCATGGGTTGATCAAGCTTATGACAAAGCCCTGGAAAAAACACGCTCTGAACTGCTAAAAAAAACTGTCAAAAAACGAAAACAATTTTCAGTTACTTGCGTCACCCAGTACTCTGCTCACTCTTCTGCCATAAGAACAATTTTCAGAAAACATTGGCACATTTTAAGGTCCGATCCTGAGTTGTCCATCACGTTCAGACATCCACCTCTCTTTGTCAACAGAAGAGGAAAGAATTTAAAGGATCACCTGGTACACGCCAACGTCACAGCTGCACCTACACCGACACAGACGCTCTTGGCCCCTCTTCCAGACGGGAACTACCGATGTGGATGTTGCGCACAGTGTAATAACACAAACAAAACACATCACTTCCAACACCCGCACACAGGAAAAAAGTTTTTTATCAGGGGCATTATCACATGTGCATCTACACATGTGATTTATCTTTTGCGGTGTCCCTGCGGCCTGGCCTATGTCGGCAAAACGACTAGGAAACTAAAGCAGAGGATCAGTGAACACAAAAGCTCTATTCGGCGTAATGATAGAGAATATCCAGTGGCTGTCCATTTTAATGACTGCCGTCATGACGTCTGCTCCCTCCGTTTTTGTGGCATTGAGCATGTGCCTCCGCCCTCTAGAGGCGGAGATCATGACCTACTGTTGAAGCAACGCGAAGCTTACTGGATTTACACCCTCCAGACATTGGCTCCTAAGGGCCTGAATGATGAATTTAACCTGAATATTTTTTTGTAAGGCACCTTCTTTGGAGATCATGGAGAGTACCGGCACAACTCTCTTTGTCAACAGAAGAGGAAAGAATTTAAAGGATCACCTGGTACACGCCAACGTCACAGCTGCACCTACACCGACACAGACGCTCTTGGCCCCTCTTCCAGAAGGGAACTACCGATGTGGATGTTGCGCACAGTGTAATAACACAAACAAAACACATCACTTCCAACACCCGCACACAGGAAAAAAGTTTTTTATCAGGGGCATTATCACATGTGCATCTACACATGTGATTTATCTTTTGCGGTGTCCCTGCGGCCTGGCCTATGTCGGCAAAACGACTAGGAAACTAAAGCAGAGGATCAGTGAACACAAAAGCTCTATTCGGCGTAATGATAGAGAATATCCAGTGGCTGTCCATTTTAATGACTGCCGTCATGACGTCTGCTCCCTCCGTTTTTGTGGCATTGAGCATGTGCCTCCGCCCTCTAGAGGCGGAGATCATGACCTACTGTTGAAGCAACGCGAAGCTTACTGGATTTACACCCTCCAGACATTGGCTCCTAAGGGCCTGAATGATGAATTTAACCTGAATATTTTTTGTAAGGCACCTTCTTTGGAGATCATGGAGAGTACCGGCACCACATAGCTTTGAATGTTACCTTACAGGGTTTCATTATGTACCTGTTTGTGATATTCACCACATATATGTATGCTATTTTTCTACATATTTTTTTTATGTATACTGTGTAGTCATTGTATGTCGTGATCTATTGTTTGTTTAGTAATTCCATTGCCAATGTCTAGGCACTTTATTATGAAATGTTGTTTGCCGCCTATGCCACACCTACTTAAGGCGTCCTCCCAGCCTCAGCAAACCATTTGTCTGATGAAGGCCTAGTAGCCGAAACGTTGCTTTGATTCACCTGTAAATATATCACTATTTTTGCAAGTAGCCAGAGTGCGGGACTCTTCTTTACATTATCTTTTGTATTTGTGTAAAATAATCTTGAAGAAAGTTGTTGTTGTTGTTGTTTTTTTCTCTTTTAGATCAATTTTAAGTGTTATAACAATAAATGAGCATGCAGGACTCAGAGCAAATCTGTCAGAACTATCACAAGAGGAGGTTGAAAGGAGAGGTTTTAAAATCAGACAAAACAAACATTAGTCCAAAATGATGCATTAAAGGGGCACTATGTAAGAAAAACAAACAAACAAAGTGATTTCCACTTTTTAACACTAGAGGGAGCCTTTCACATGCATTTTGCCTATTAAGCATGAGGCCATCTAGCGTCAATGATCCATATTCCGGCCCGTAATAAAACATTTCAAATACATATAAATGTATCACAATTGATGTGGATTGGTTAACAGTGCTCTCTTAAGTATTCATGTTGTAAAGAATAAATATGATTTAAATGTTTGTGGACTATATGTGATAATTAAAATTCCTCTCAATCTTACACAGTGCCCCTTTAAATGTGTAAATTATTTGCGTGCATGGGTAGGCAGAGAATGAATGCAGCATACAAGAGCGCTACACACAGTTTATGATTGAAATTTTTGTTGATTTCGTTTTGTACGATAGAAGTGTGTGTCCCCTACACCAGGTCTATTCAACTTAAGGCCCGGGTGCCAAATCGGCCCTTCATCCGGCCCTCATTCGTTTTCAAAATATTACAAAAACATATTTTCTTTTGTTTGTAGATTTCGTTTTTAGCCAAGCAATCTACTTAGCTCTTGTTTTGGTAACTTTAGTTTGAAGACAATTAAAATACGCTCAAACAAAGATATATTTTGAGTAATTATTCACTCACTCACTATCACTACAGTGTATATTTCAGTCCTGATTTAACTCTTCTTTAGATCCTGTTTAGTCCTGGTTTAAATCTGCTTTAATGCAAAGATTTTCTCGGTTCAGATTTGGTCATGAGGTTTAACGCCGATTTGGACATTTGGTAGAGCAATAAAAATTGTTGGTATCACTACAGAAATATATTTTAGTACATCGGCAAAAACGATCATGTATTGTGCAACTACAACCGGCCCAGAAGCCACGGTCCTCGGTAAAATCTGGCACTCTGGAAAGTCAAGTTGAATAGAAATGCATAGCCTGCTAGAGGATGGTGTAGTCCCTCATTCATCCAGGAGTGATCCATAGCAGAAGTCGTCAAAGTAGTCATCTGGACAGTGTTTCCGAAGATCAGAAACACTGTCCAGATGACTACTTTGAAGACTTCTACTATAGCCTGCTAGATTTGAGCTAATAGAAGCAAATCAGCAGCCATGAGGAGGGCAAGGGAAAGTTATATTTCTGTTTCAACATTTGAATACAGCAAATGTCACTCTTTCAGTGCCATTATTTAGGAAAATGCTTTGTTTCATAGTTCATTATGTTAAAACACCTCCGTGAAGTTCGCCCCCCATTAAACGCACATCTGCACAAAAACTATGTTAATCGTTTGTGCTGTTTTGTGCGTTAAAAAGTTTTGTTTGTGCTGCTTTGGTTTTTTAAATAATAATAACGACTTTTTATAGGTCAACTAAGAGTCGCCCGGTCCCTCATTTAGCTTAAAGAGAAACTAAACTCAGAATTAATTATTTCTTTTACTGTCAAACTGTGTATATGAGGACAAAATTGAATGATTTACGCTTTCCGGAACTTTTTTTGGACATATTTGTGCAAACTTGTTCATTCTGCAGTTATGTGTGTAAAAACTGTGGCTGTACTGCTACGCTGGGCAAACACAGTCAGTGCATTTTCAGTTCAGGCCAACAATGGAGCTGACGCGTTAAACGAGCTGCCCAGGTGGGATGTCTAAACTCCTCCCTCTGACATCGCTGCTGTGGAGAGTTGGAAAACAGCACCCAATGCACATTGACATTTACCATCGTTTGGCTCAGGTTGATCAGCGAGTGGTGCGATGTGCAACCAACTGAGCAACGATGCGCAGGTTCAAAACTCGTGTCAGTGGTGGGTTTTTCCATTTTCGTTTTTAGAAAATACTCACATCATATAAGCTCATGTGCTTATGTAGACTAAAGCAAAGGTTTCATACATATGTTTTGTAAAGTAAATATAAAAAAATCTTGACGTGCAAATAAGCAAAGACTCACTGTAGTTTCCTCCGCTGCAAACTTCACGTCAGGACCAGGACCGCTCCAACACAAAACTCACATCATTCACCAAGCTCACTGTTCATATTTGGTGCTGTCAATTAAAGTCTGTTGGGTGCCTGAAGGCTCTTAAAAAGGCCTCCGGGCATCTCCCACTTTTGCGAGTCTGTTTGAGGTGCAGTTGTGGGCGGAGTTAGTCTCTAACTGCATGGTTAGCCTCACTTTAAAAAAAGCACCAAAACAACTCAAAATGGTGTCAATCGTTTGTGCTGTTATGGTTTTCAAAAACATGAGCAATTTTATTTTCGGCCAATAACATCACTCAGCCCCCAAAATGTTAAACAGCAAAAAAAAAAAATATGAATCTTTTGTTTTTTGTTTGTGCTGGGCAAAATTTGTGTTTTTATTTCTATATTTTGACAATAATATCTTTTTTTTTTTTTTTTTTTTTTGTTGTTTTGCAGCAATTGCTCATGACACCACTTCCGGTCAGATGTTAGCAGCAGCGTGATGTTTTTGATCCAATATTTAACATTTTGGGAGGCTGAGTGATGTCACGGACTGAAAAGAAACAAACCAAACGTTTTATGGCCCAAATCAGCACAAACGACTGACACCATTTTGAGCTGTTTTGACCCTAATGTGACCTATAAAAGAATCATTGATTTAATTTTAATTGAGCACAAACGATCGACATAGTTTTTGTGTAGATGTGTGGTTAATGGGGGACAAACTTCATGGAGAAAAGTGGTGTTCCTTATGTCAATGTACAACTGTGAAGACAAAATCTACCCTTCCCAAGATCACAATGTTTAATTAGCTAAGGGCACTAATCGTTATATGTACAGGGGTGCATGATAATTATTTTTTTTCACATAATTATCATCAGGAAAAGATGTTAACGATATAAGAAGGTGGAAATAGCAGATGTAAAGTGCGAATCACACTCTTTAAAACACATTCATGCAGGCCACAGTAAGGTTGGTTGCTAATGTTTTATGTAATTAGAATTTAAGTTAGCTTTATTTATTATTATTAGTTAGTTTATTTGAAAGGGAGAGAACATTAAACATTGTTGCCCTGTTAGGTGTAACCGATGCCACATTCATAGAGCTCAGAGCTAGTTTGCAGACCAGGGGCCTCATTTGTAAAGCTTGCTTACGCCTTACGCAGTGCGTAAACCTCCCTCTGCGCCAAAGGTGGTATTTATAAAAGCTCCACTAGGCGCAGGATTTTGCTCAGCTCTGCGCAAACTGGAACCCATGCGTGCGCTGTACGCAAAGGCTGGAGACACGAGGAAAAGACGACACTCGTGGAGAGAAGCAGAAGTGATGAGAGTTTGAGGAAACATTTGATGGAGGAAATCATCATTTTATGCAAATATTACATTTATATTTATGCCTTAAAGCAGATGTTGACCAAACACAGACAAGAGATGTTTATTCCTCTAATTTTTATTACAACACATGTATGAAAGCCCGTGCGCTCTCGTGCACAAGCTCGTGGCTCTCGTGTGCGCGTGTGTTGATTATGGCTCTAATACCAGAGAGAATGCTGCTGAATCTGTGAATGTATTTATGAAACAACGCTCGGACCTGAGAGATAACTCCTCCCTCAGCACATTGGCAAGGTTTTGTTTAGTAAATAAATCCTCGGACAAGACGCAGGTCCAACTTTTTATACAGCACGCGGCAAAATGTAGATGGGCAGAAATCATTCTGACACAAACGTGCGCCCCACACAGCCTGCCCGGACCGGGGTGCACCAAAGGCGAGTCATTTTATTAATTGGTAACGGGGAGGTTTGGAGTAAAGAAAATGTCTAAAGTGTCTGTGCCATGGGCGCGCACGTGCGGTCAAAGAAGCAACAGGAGTTTCACGTCCCGTTCTCGCCTGTAACGCTGTCCTGTCCTGCATATTTCCCCCTCGCTCTTTGGCTCGTTCAGGGAGGGCATCTGTGTCACGCTCATGAGCCTCGTTGCTTTGACCATTCATTCAGACTTCCGTGTGCACGTATATAGGCCTATGTGAGTGAACGAGGCCAAATCTCAAGCACATTCTGTTAAACACACCTGAGTCATTTAAAAGGTGAGCCTCATTTACGTTACAAGAGTCTTTTTCATTCACATTTTATTAGTAGTAAACCCCCTCATGTGACGAGCGAGCTGCTGCTGCTGCTGTATGGTCTGTCTCCGTCTGACTCCTCCCTCTTTGCCTTTCCCCGTGTGCCAAACCCACTGATTATCGCCTCATGTCTATAAAAAAAAAAAACATTATTCATGAGTCACCTTTCATGGTGAATTGGAGGTGTGGAGAGGGCGTGGCCTGACGTGGCTTCACGTGCGCAGATTCTAGAAGCAGGTGGGATCTATAAAGCACAGATTGCGTGGAAGAGAGCACACGGAGGCTTTTATAAATATGGAGTTTGCGTGGCGCACGCCACCTGTGGCCACTAGGTGTACGCACTTGCTCAGCAAAAATCCTGCGCAAACCTTTATAAATGAGGCCCCTGGTCCTTTATTGCAAAGAACAAAGGCATACAATACAAAACAATACAATACATTAAAACATATGGATACTGCCAAAATGTATCAGTTTTCATCATTTAATCTATGAAATAAGGTAAATTAGATTTTATAAGCGGATTTAACATTGGCGAGTGTTTGGAACAACTTTTTACACAGCAAAAGAAAGAAAAACCCATAACCATTTACACAATTAAAAAAGATCAGACATGAAACACATTTAACATGTATTTGTTTATAGGTTATTTAATTTCTATAATAGCTTGGGGGGAAAATGCAAAGTGATTGTGAGAAAGGATACCTCTCCGTAGATCTGACCTGACTCAACTTGGCTTTGTTGTGTCACATGCTTTTTTCTTTTCAGATAAATAATGTTTTATGAAGCATTCCAAGCTCAGCAATACAAAAAGCAAGCAAAAACTCCACCAGAAAAGGTATGTAGTTCCTTTTGTAAGTATCATGGACAACAATTTTCAATTCAATAATTTTGGTTCCAAAATGGCTTCATTTGTTCATATTTTAATAAGTGGTGTGCCACGGAAAACTTTTATAAAACAAAAAATGTGCCATGACTCAAAAAGGTTGGGAAAATAAATGACATAAAAATGTTTACAGTAAACACAAACACAAATTCTAATGTTCTAATGTTCACATCTTTGATTGATTTTAAACCACTGTTTGATCTTACAGTTAAAGAGCCACAGATCCGTGAGAGCTTTCAGATGGGCAGGTCTGGTGTTCCAGATCTGTGGACCCTTAACTATGAACGTACTCTGACGAAATGAGGTCTTACATCTGGTCAGTCAGGTTGTTTTTTTGTTTTGTTTTTTTGTTTTGTTTTTTGTTTTTTTTATATTTGTATTTTTTTTTTTTTTGTGAATATGCATATTTACAGAGTGTACATCCAGATATTTAACAATGTCTATATACATTAGAGAAAGACATTTCATTTTAACATAAAGTTCTTTTACAACTTACATTGTACATGAGACATCGAGACAAATCAGAAACAAACATAACAAAAATGATGAAAAGAGAATTATGATGTAATTCTGAGTATATATCGAGTAGATTGACAGAATTGTTCTTCAACAGATGTTTAATAGGGTCCATATATACTCAACAAAAATATAAACACTTTTGTTTTTGCTCCCATTTTTCATGAGATGGACTTAAAGATCTAAAATTCATTCCAGATACACAATATTACCATTTCTCTCAAACACTGTTCACACATCTGTCTAAATGTGTGATAGTGAGCACTTCTGCTTTGCTGAGATAATCCATCCCACCTCACAGGTGTGCCACATCAAGATGCTGATCTGACATCATGATTAGTGCACAGGTGTACCTTATACTGCCCACAATAAAAGGCCACCCTGAAATGTGCAGTTTTGTCTCACAGCAAAATGCCACAGATGCCACAAGCATTGAGGGAGCGTGCAATTGGGCCAAAAAAGCAGCTTTTACTCTTGTTATATAATAAGTTTGTTCATCTAAGGTCGGACACCTCTGCAAAGCCTTATTTTGTTGCTGTAGTGGTTGTTATGTTTGTTGTTATGGTCAGTTGTAGACATGGTTTTGGTTCTCTTTTTTGTTTTTTTCTTCTCTTTTCTTTAAAAGGCTAATTGGTAAACCTTTATATAAAGGCCATACCTGTTTGTTAAAGCCTGATCCCATCAGATCTCAGAAGCTAAGCAAGTTACGGCCTGGTTAGTACTTAGATGGGAGACTGCTGGAACACCAGGTGCCACAGGGGATGACAGAAGTGGATTGTCATTGTGTCCATGGGCAAGACACTAAACTCACATTGCCTCAGTGTTGGCATACACTTGGTGAATGGATACTCGATTGTAAAGCGCTTTGAGTGCCTGGTAAGGTAGAAAAGTGCTTTTTAAATAGACCATTTACAATTTATATAAAATTCATAAAACATTTAAACTTTTTTTTTTTTTTAGGAAACAATTGAATTATGGACATTAGCTACCATAACCAACACAACTACCAACCATAACCAGATGTTACAATCATCCCACAACCAACCCCAACCAACCCTTCCCACAACTACCCTCACTAGACCGACCAACCAACCAACCACTCTCACTGCAACCAACCACAACCGCAAACCACAACCACTAACCACCAACTAACTACAACCACCACTAACCACAATCAACCACCAACCAGAATCATTGAACACAACTATAAACTACAACCACCAACCACAGTCAACCACAACCAAGCACTAACTACAATCGATCATAACCACTCCCGCAATTAGAGCTAGGTAGTATATCAATGTTGTTTTGGAGATATGCAAAAACTGAATATTGAGTATATCATAGTAAAAACTACTTTGAAATAATTTGATTAAAATTACAAATGAAAAAAATAAAAAATCTCAATTCGCTATAGAAAGGTGACATTTTCATCCATTTTATTTTTTGCACTCACTCATTGGTGTTTTAACAAACTTTCTATTAGAAAATGAACTTTTTTTTTTAACATATCAAAATCTTGTTTACTTGCATTTTTTCTTCCGCAACCAATCAAATCACAACTTTACAGAGGTGCCAAAACATTTCCTCAGATGGACAAATAAATACTTACAGTAGTAACATGTCAAGGGTCAGAATACTTTTTTTTTTTAACTTAAATAAATAGTTTGTTTGCAATGAGATTTATAATAAAATAATATTTTAATGGGGTTTTGGGGAAATAGACTTGATATTTGAAAAAATAAACCAAATTGTAAAATGTATTCAAATAAATACTATAACATCAGCACGCCACTGGAGGGCCAAGTTTGGCCCTTGGGCCTTGTTTGGATTGTATTTAATTAAAATTGTATGTGTTTTTGTTTTGTATTCCAGTAAATGATGCTTTGTCAGAGATTATCTACTTTGCCTAAAAATTGTCAGGCATTCTATAGAATGCCTAGGCATTGTATAGAATGCCTAGGCAAAGTAGATAATAACACATCTATTATCTACTTTGCCTGAAAACACCAGGAATTCTATAGAATGCCTAGGCATTCTATAGAATGCCTGGATTATCAACTTTGCCTGTAACATATATACTGTATATATTTATTAATTCTTATTTGCACATTAAAATTGACTATTAGCTTAAAGGTGCACTGCGCAACTTTTTTGGTCAAAAATAAACTTAATGCATAAATGCATGTTTTTGTCATTTAGATGTCTTAGTTTCACTAACAAAATTAATAAAAAATCAACATTTTTACTTTGAGCAGGCTTGCATGGCCACAAAACTGTCTATTATTTGGCTTGGAGGAGGAGCCCAAACACGTCTGTTTTTACAGAAAAATGTTTCCTTTAGTTGATTTTTTTCATCTTATGGCAAAAATGTATTTTTCTCTATTCAGAAAGTGCCAAAGTATAGTTTTAACATAATCAGCCCGATTTTGCCCTTTGTCCTATCCGGTCTTAGCTGATGGTCTTAAGTATTCCTCTGTTGGCCACTAGTGGCTCTCTCCAAGCTCTATACACTGTCAGTGTAGAAGGTGTGGCTCCAGCCAGATGTGAGGGTGCAGTTTTGTTCATTGAACCTGACACATGCTCACGCCTGTGACAAGTGAGCAGCTGCTTTAGGATCACAGGCAAAAGAGAACTGTAGCAGCAGCTTCAGTTTGGAAAAAACTATAATAGAAGTCAACAGGCTTTATGTAAAAGAAAAGACACATTTTTAGACAAGTTGTTAAAGTCTGTCAAGTAAATAGACTTTCATCAAATAGATTTCAATTATTATATTTTTTTCACCAAATAGTTTTCTATCATTACACCTTTTTTCCAAATTGAAGCTGCTGCTACAGTAACATTTGCCTGTGATCACTGCTCACTTGTCACAGGCGTGAGCACGTGTCTGGTTCACTAAAGGAAACTGTATCCCCACATCTGGCTGGAGCCACACCTTCTACACTGACAGTGTATAGAGCTTGGAGAGAGCCATTAGTGGCCAACAGAGGAAATATTAAGACCATCCGCTAAGACCGGCTAGGACAAAGGGCAAAATCGGGCTGTCTAATTCTACAGAATTGTGTAGATGACTTTTCACCCCCAGAAAGTTACATAGTGCACCTTTAATAGAAATTACAAAAGCAAAATTTAACATTATTTGCTATTTGTTTGTAAAAAATTAGGGATGGATTAACAACTTTAGTCTTTAGTCAAGGTGCAGGAGCTCTTAGAAACATCATCAGCATAGTTATCTGATTAAAAAAGGTAATTCATTACACATTGCATGCATTTACAGAATAACTAACAGAATCACAAGCACCAGCCCCAATCCCAAACATACAGTAAGTCTTGAACCATCAACACCATTCATTGATGAAAAAAACATACATAAAGATGCTATTTCAGTTCACATTATAGCCTACCCTTACTACTACCCTCGATTCTAATCACCAACCCACTCAAGTAGACGTCCGTTACATTTCCAACATTTATCCACCAGAAGCTATCTCATTCCAACCTCGGCACGTATCATTACAACCAGCGGAATACTAATCACAGCAACGCTACCTCTCCTCCGCGCCGAAACACAGACGCCTCTCTAAGTGCCTTTTGGATCATTTACCCGCCATTACGATGCGGCAGAGTGGATAAAAACTGACACCGGCCCAATCCCTCTTCCGGGCAGAAAAACATGATGTGGAACAGGTTGTTTTAAATGGCACCCATGATGCTTTTCACTGTCACATCATAACATCATTTCGAGAACGCCGGCGCTGGAGGGACCATAAATTACGGAAGGGGCCATGTCTGCTCGCATTTCCCCGCTCCCTTGTATCCAATAACAGGCTGTCCGACGTCGTTTGGCTAATAAATCTTTACGGCTTGTTAAGAGTCGCGCGGGGAGTCGCATTGACGGACACGGGGTTTTATCAACTGCTAAGTGCGTTCTGGGCGGCTGTTTGATAGAATGAGCTTAAGCGGTGTCTCGGTGGAGTTTGTGTTCTTTGGTTTTGTGCTGTGTTATAAATTATGAAGTGTATTTTTTTCCAGTGATGGGGGGAAAGTGTCAGACTCAAGGAGAATATAAAGTCTGTACAGAAGAATGCAACAGGGCACACGACCTTCTTACTGTCCTGATTGTATTTTACGTTACAGCATTATAATCAGGTGAAACTACTGGAATTACAAAATTTTTACACGTCAAAAGGTATGCAGCATTGAGGTCTATGAGGTCGAACTTCTAGAATTAAGAATTCTGCAATTTTTTTATTTTGTTTGATTGGTAATTTATGTTTTTCCAATGATAAAATCAATACAAATTGTACTATTTTTGGGGACAGCAATAATATACAAGCCTTTACATTTATGACTAATATTTCAGCTCCATAATGTATAATATGTAAATTGTATTGATTTTGCATTTGTATTTGATCTGAAGATGAATAGAAACATGTTTAAAAGAATTAAATAAACAAGTAATATGGTCATAGTCCTATAGTTTTGCTAAGGACAATGTGAAAAATACCGTAAAATACATAAGAGAAAAAAAAAAAGTTAATGGCAGTCTCACAAGTTATACACTAATAATGGCCTATAAATATAAATAATGTGACTAATAAAATTACATTGTAATTCAGTGGGATTTGAACTTTTGTAGTCATGATAGATGGACCCCGGTATTTAAAAATTCTGCGTCTGCATGGTTCTGGGTGTAATAATAAAATAGTTAGCATAATGTGATTCTAGCTTTTACAGTTAATTTTCATCAGTAGTCCTGGTCAGGGGACATACTGACTTATTTTTAGTTGTAGGAGGAAGCCAGCATAGCATTAACCACTGCAACACTGTGTACTCATACTTACAGTTATTACACACTTTCCGCCCTACTGCGTTATGCAGAAAGCGACGTTCTCTATCTGGTTACATTTACATGGGGAAACTTATTAATTAAACAATAAAGCTAGCTAGCTGTTTTCGTCAGGTATAAACCGGTCTGACAGCTTGAGACAGTGTTTTTCCTCGTTGTTTTTCACTCACCTGAATGTAACTTTTAAGGGTCGTAGGGTCGAATTTCATTCACGAATGTTTAATTAGCAGCATAATTTTTTTGCTCAGTGATAAACTCTTGTAGTTACTGACAACAGAGCTTTTTTTTTTTTTCTGCCTATTTAATAACCTTACTTAGTAAGTATACTTAGCTGTACACAGAGAGCATAGTTATGTTATGCTCTCTGTTATTGCTCATACTTACAGCATAACTAATTAGTATATAAGTGTAATAACTGCACTTACAGTTATTACTTATCACACATACTTAAGACATAACTATATTTACCCATACTTACGGGGTAGCCATTTAGTTATTACTCATATATAACAATGTAACTATCCAGATATACTTGTTATTACACATTTTTGCATGTGTTGTAATTAGGGCTGTCAGTTTTATCGCGTTTTTATCGCGTTAACGCAAAACAATTTTAACGGCGACAATTTTTTTGACGCAAATTAATGCATGTTTATTTTTCACCATTAAAACTCTCCAATGACGCGAGGTTCATAGAAAAACACAGAGCACAAGCAGAAAGAGTCATAGACAAGGCTCTGCTGGCTCAGTTTTGTAGACTTTGGTAACGTTTTATTGTGAAAGAGCAGGGTAATAAATGCTTATAATGAGTGAGACACATCGATTTGGTCTAATGTTTGGGAAAGCCCACAAAACATTATTTTACACTTCAAGAGTGTAACAGATTCTACAAATAAAGACATAATAACAGGAATTAAAGCTAAATATATTATTACAATGTAAAATACATTAAAAATATATATAAATAAAAACATTTATCAAATCCGATTAATCGCGAGTTAACTCAAGACACAGCCCTAGTTGTAATCTCTGTTGTGTTTTGTTTCATTCACATATGTTTGGAATATTTCTGCTTTGCACATCTCCAAACCTCCAAATGTACTGTTCTACCTTGGGATCTCATTATGTAGGAATAATCTTACAACTTACAAAAATGTTGCCAATTGTCACATTGTGCATGTATGATAAATAACAAGCACCATTTCTATGTTAATATATGAGAGGGGAAAAAAATCTTACATTCTCATCTGTCTAAATCGTACAGTGAGATCTGGTAGCGATGCCAGAAAAAGGCACACAGTCTTCTTTTATATTCTTACAAGGGGCTTTTGAGGGTCACAGAGACAGAAGTGGAGAGTACATTAATAAGAGAACGGAGCAGGGCGACAGGACACTCACACTCAAAGGTCAGCGTGTCCACAGCACTTAGAGCTAACGGCAAAATGAGAAATCCCCTCTTAGTTTAACTCCACTGGCCCGGTCAGAGGAGAGCCGTACGTGTCTGCATTTAGGAAACAGAGACAGTGCTTCATCTTAATCAACATCCTTACTGCGTTAGCGTTCCACTTCAACAAGGAGCCTTTGAAAGAGAGGTTTGAAAAGGGTCATGTTTACTGCAGAGGGCTGGGTCAACTTAAGGTGTCTTTTTTTCATGTACTGTATTTACAAGTGACACTTAACTGATACAATCTGTCCTTTAGGATTATTTTGAACTCACAAGTCCCTTAGTTTCTGACAGTACACAGTAGTGATGGATTTCCAGATTTTCCAGATTTCCAGAAGAATTTGCCCAAACAGCAAATAGTAATGTTTTACATCAAGTTTGAAAAGCCAAGTTTTAAAGCCAACTTTGTGTCACTGTGATTTGATAAGTGTCTGATTGGTTGCAAACATCTTTATTATTTTGTCAATCCTGTGAAATGCTCTGGTTTCTTACTATTTGGATCATTTGTAAATCCCAGGGTAAAAATAATCTTCATAGTCTCAAATTCCAATTGAATTGTTTATTTTGTTGTTAGATTCAAATTTCTTAAGCTCAATTTAATAAATATTTCATTTTCAATGTACAGTATGCTCTGCACTTTTTTACGCCTCAGATTTGCCCTTTATTTAGTCAGTTCTCCAAATTGTCACAAATTAGTATCACTGGGCCACATTCATGACACGTTCTTGTGAACAAATTTGTTCTTAAGGGCTGTTTACAAACCTTTTTAGCATTCACAAAATTTGTTCTTAACGGAAAATGTTCATCTGTAAGAACACATCATCGAGGAGCACTCGTAAGAACAAAACATCAGCTGTTTCAGAATTTTATTTCTTATATATAATTCAGTCAACAATGTTAATTCCTACATGATTGTAGGTTATGTATTTTTATAAATTATTGTATGTAAAATAATTTTAGAAATAAAAAATGTTCAGTTATGCAAAAAAAAAAGACTCCTTTAATAAACCTGCAGCAGCCTGTCCCAGCCTCAGAGCCTCTGTGATCTAAACCCTCACAGGACTCATGTCCCTGTGTCCCCCAGGACCAGAGCCTCTGTGCTCTGACTCTGCACCCCCGCTACAGCAGCCGCACCCCCTCCCCCCCCCCACTCTCGTTCTACCGCGACATGAAATGCGATATAAACTGCAAAAGCCCAGTGTGACTTGAATCTGTTTCCTCTGAGTGTGTTCATGTGAGTTTGGACATTTTTAAAAGACACTGAAGTTTGAACTCAGATAGTCTTGAGATACTCTGCTGCACTTCCTCCTCCTTTCCCTGCTCCAGCAGAAATCTTGTGAATGACGCGCTGTGTCCAGCCCATTTTTGCCATATAAGGAAGTATGCATTATTCATTTTTCTGTAAATAACTGTTCGTAGCTGGAGTTTGGTGAATTTGGCGTAAAGGTTGTTAAGGAAGTTACGCACAGATTTTAGGAAAACTTTCACGAATGAGGCCCACTATTAGTATACAAGTATTAATATGTATAGAGCAGTGGTGACCAAAGTGAGGCCCAGGGGCCAAACGTGACCCTCCAAGAGGTTCAATTTGGCTCACAAAGAAATGCTGAGATTTGTAAAGAAAGTGTGTCTGATTACATTTGAAGTTGAAACATTGTCAAAATACAATTACAATACATCATTCTCTTTTTGCAAATAAACGTTTAGATTCAACATGAAATAAAGTTTTGCCCTCGATGCACTGCTAAATCATTCATTCTGATTCTTCGAGGAAAAACAATGTTCGTTTTGGCCTGCTAAGGAAACAGGTTTGGGCAACAGTAGTATAGAGGGATTATTTGTTTATCAAGAAGAGGGATGTGTGTGAACAACCAGATAGCAGAAGGAGCCACAGCTGATTGACACAAGATGTAACAGCAACACTAGCCAGCACTGTTGTCAGCTAACGATAAGAGATCATCACTGTGTGAAAACAAAAGTTATGTTGCTAAATGAACATTTGAATGAAATTCGTCTTTACGACCCACAAACATTACATTCAAGTGAGTGAAAAAACACTATCTCAAGCATCATCATTCTCTCCTCTTGCTGCTCTTTCTTTCTCTCCTCCTGCTCTTCTCCCCTCTTCTGTCTCATCCTTCTTTGAGCGTGTTCGTTCAGGAGCCACGCTGTCGCCTTGCGCTGTGCAACTTCTGCGCGCTCCAGTAAGCCAAAAGTGGAGAATTCTTGCAGCCACATATAAAGCTAGCGCTCGTAGATATCGCTTGTAATCCGTGCTTGTAGTTTGCGCGTGTATTCTTGTGTTTGTAGCTCGTGGTTAAAGTTTGTATAAACAGACAGGGCTTTGGGATCGACTTCCACTGCCTCAAAGAACGATCGGTTAATCGACGGGTTGGGCACCACTATATTAACTTGTTACTTCTGTTACTCGGTAATACTGTTCCTTATGAAACCAAGCAAGAAGATCTGAAGAAAGATCCTCTAACTCTGCACTAGAGCTGCAATGGCATAAAACAGATGTGGGCCAATATTGATGAAGAATGTCCAACAATAATACGTTAGCTTTTCTATTTGTGTAGTTTCACTCAGAGAAAGTTGCACTGTGTCACTTTAAGTACTTTACAATGCAGAAACACTTTACAAAACGCTATCAATTTGTGAAAAAACCTACTACTACAAAATAAACCCAACAATCCAATCAAGTGCACAACAAAACATCGCTCTATTGTACCACTAATAAGCACCATTGTCCCTCGTAACGCTTTCTTTTGTACGTGTACTTTTTGAAATCCACTTTTCATGAGATTGAATTAGCTCTCCCTGGCTCTCTGCCGTCTGCCGCCGTTCACAATCCGTGGTAGGTGCATCAAAAGCAGCTCTCCGAGGCCCTTTCGCATCGATTCTGCCTTTTGTCCGCTGAAGTACACTCGGTTGCGTCACGCTCCGGGTAAACAGCGGGACAGAACGGAGTCGCGATCATTTGTGCGCACCTGTGGCTCGGCTCTTCATCAAGCCCACCGCGCCGGGCTCTCCAGCTGCTCCTCGTTACCCCGTCTCTGCGGAGGGAGCGGCGGCTTCTCTCGGCGGAATGCAAATGGAAGAGAGAGAGAGAGAGAGAGAGAGAGAGAGAGAGAGAGAGAGGAAGAATGCAGGTGCGACGCGGAGGCAGGTTTGGAGAGGAGACAGCTGAACTATGGTAATGTTGGGGAAAAATGTGAGCATATGTTCGATTTAGGTTCTTTTGTGCAGTGTGGTTTTCACATTTTTGTTTTTGTGCTTTTCTATTCTGCTTGGTAACTGGGAATGAAGCGAAATAAATGTTTGGAATTTGAATAAATATCATTCTGGTGGAAGTTTTTAACTTGTTTGTCTCTAAGGAAATGTTTTTGTTGGGCTATACAACATCTCAATATTGAACAAAATGATGACAAAAATACCTCACGATAGACTTTCTGTCACGGTGACGAATTAAAATTATAACTAGTGTAACCACTGCTGTTGAACCTACTTCATCTCATCACACACTGCTGTGCTACCTGACAGAGCCAGCTCTAACCTTTTGGGGGCCCTAAGCAAAAATCTGCTTCAGGGGCCCTCCAACCAATTCTACAAACCTTAATCAATCAAGCAAAAGCACTATTTAAATGGACTTTTTTCATTGTAATTCCTAAAATATATACAAAGAGACAGAAAAAAAAATGTAGTCTAAATATTATTTCTCATAATAAAATTATAATGTCTGCTACAGATACTGAATAAAGCAGATCCATTTTCCCTAAATCTGAAGGGGTTAATTTAGATCAACATATTGCATGTGTAATTTTATGATAAATATGATTGTACTTCTCAAGTTTCACTTAGTGTTCCTCAGTGGGGCCCCAGTATTGTCCTTCCCCTGTGAGCTGTGCCTCTGTTCACTGACACTGTGACAACTAATAAACTGCATCATCCTGTTGGACTTTATCTTTTTAGGACAAAAAACCTCACGTTTTACAAAGCTTCTGAAATAATACGGTAGTTTTCAGCTGATACTAGTCTACATAATAGACATGTTCATTCTTTAACTGCAAGGTCTTTTTGCTCATTTTAAGCAATATTCACACACACAAAAAAACTCTTGACGTGTTGTACATCAAATGATACCTGCCAGTGTCTACTTTAAATTAAACAAAAGAAAGTTATTCTACATTAACCTGTTCAATTTTTATAGGCAATTGAAATTCCTTGTTTTCATTAGATTTCAGTGTTTGACGAGAAACTTAAAATAACATCCTTTGTCTAATCAAACTGTCAGTTGTTTCCCTCTGTTTAATGTTTTAATCAGTCTTTTTCATCTCCAACAAAAACAGTGTAACAGACGAGAAGGTAGAACAGCAGCTTTACTTTCTGATGCAGATTCTACAGATTCAGCTCTTTCATGGAGCAGAGATTATATTGAACCCTCCAAACATGAAGAAATCCAGTAGTTTGACTTCCTCTGACACTTCCGACACTCGCTCACAGAAGAGGAAGTTTCTAGACTCGCTGCATATGTCGTTCTTCTTAAGAGTCCTAGTCCTGTAGGATCGTCTTTTTTTTTTATTTTTTTATTTTAAACATCAAATTTCTGCTCTAAACTTACTCAACTATGTTTTTAGTCCAATATGTTTTGCCTATTTGAAAAGAAAGCCGTCTTCCAGAAGCAGCTGTTCATTATAAGAGAACATGTATTTCCTAGTTATGTGACTTTCTCTGGGTCTAATTCTCTCCTGCTGATGAACTGTGAAACTGCAATATGTAACTTTATTGTCTTTTATCGCTGCTTTTCTTGATATAGATTAGTCCCAAAAAGTAATTTTCCAATAATTTATTCTCAAGTGCAAGTGAGAAAAACAATGACATTTACAGTTTTCAGCTGTGGTGGAGGAAAAACCCACAGTTTGTCCCAGGACGGCTGTAGAGCTGGTGCCTGCGGTGCAAACAGCTCTTCCGAAATTCACACTGCCTCTGTGCCAGAGGGAGGCGCCTTTTATAGTACTAGGCCCCTCCCCCAAATTAATTAAATCAGAAACATATTTATTTCTCTGCCACTAGAATATACACCTGTTGTTATTAGCTTAAAAATTCTCAATATTAAATAATGAAAATATATTATTTTTAGATACCTTTATACCTCAGGGGAAACATCTTTAATATTTTAGTCATGTAAAATATACATATCAAAATGCGGGTTGGCGCAGAGGGATGTGTGTAAAAATACTGGATAACGTTTTGTAAGAGGAATATGTGACTATTATGAGAGAGATGTTTGAGCAGCAATCATGTGTGCACTCGCGGAAACTACGATGACTGCAGAAAACCGGGGAAAACAGCAGA
Source organism: Mugilogobius chulae (assembly GCA_038363315.1). Taxonomy (NCBI): domain Eukaryota; kingdom Metazoa; phylum Chordata; class Actinopteri; order Gobiiformes; family Gobiidae; genus Mugilogobius; species Mugilogobius chulae. Next base: position 17,847 of record CM076399.1, on the reverse strand, counting down.
AAACGCATCAATTGTTGTTTTTTTTTAAGCCATGTTTCAATTGAACTCACCCCAAGACTTGGCTAAGCTTGTTCTGCACTTGTTGTTGCAGGTTTAATAGTACTGTAACCAATTATTGTAATTGATTAGCCGGCGCAAATAAAGAAGTATAAGTCTGTTTCCAGTCCTTTTTCCCTCTTTTAAAGACACGGACCATGCATTTCTCTGATTGGCTAATCCATCTGTCAATTACACCTGCCTGAAGTCTGGAAGATAAGACCAGAGCCAGACTACACTTTATTTTTTTTTTTAAGTAGAAGTGAGTGGTCTTGGTTGGTCAGGCAGGTCAATACCAGCCAGGATGGTTATCGGATTGAAAGTGGAAAAAGTTGCTCACATCACTAACAGCAAGTGCACGGTGACAAGGTAATGCTAATGTAGCCTGTATTGTACAAAAGGGATACAACACAATTGATGCTTGTCTCAATACATAAGTCCGATATATATTTTTAATTTTGTTCAGCCATCATTTTTTCAGTGAATTTGCTAAATAAAACTTGCTTTTCTATAAATAACAATGTAACTGCTTTAATGCAGTTCTTACAGTGTCGGACCGTCAGGGCCTGCAAAGCCTTCTCTGCTGGCCTAAAAATATCTGAATAACAAACTGATATAATCATATTTAGTGCATGCATGTAATAATTATTTATCAGCTTCTTCGTAGCATTTCCCATTGTTTCGCAGCTTTCAGGCGTGTATTTTAAAATAAATTGTTTTAACCAATCATATTGCAGCCATCAGTTGTTGTCAGGGTCAGTGAAATCTGCCCGAGGCCTTCACAATCAGTTTTGAAGGCACCGTATCGTAGAATAAGCGTGTATCAAACTGTGGCTTCAACCAATCAGATTTTACGTTGACGACGCCAAGGCCTTCTAGCAGGCTACGAGCAACGTCAGAATAACTACGGCATTTGATTGGCTGCGCTGAATCAAGCAATATTACTGTTTGATAGCAGTTTTGTCACAGTGACTAAAGGGAGAGAAGAAATCCATTTAGTTGCAAATTTATTAGTAAAGCCTTTTTCAAGACGGACTTTTTAAGAAAAGCTGGACATTGAAAGACCGGGCAACTCTGAACCTAGCAGCTCTCGGATCTTGCCAGTCACAAGCGGGAAGGGATTTGTGCGTCACTTTCAGTGATCCGTGCGCACCCTACCACCAGCTCCACGGCAAGATTCTGGACAATATCATTTGCGTTTTTGGTGTACAAGTAATTCAGACTAATGGTGAGTTAATATTTTTGGGTGTGTGTGTAAATACGTTTATTCTGACTATAGAAGTAATGATGCTTTGCTCTTTATCGCGTGCCTGCGTAATAGAATAGTTTAATAGCCATCAGCTGCTTATTGACAAGTAAATATATTTAAAAGGAGCACCACTGAAGGCCTAGGCAAGAAATGCACGGCCCACCACTGAGTTCTTAGATAATTCAATTCAAATTTTTGCTTGTCATCTGTATGCCGATGACACTCAAATTTACATCCCCATTAAAAGGAACAGCAGCGGCCCCCTGACACCCCTACTAGAGTGTCTTAGTGACGTCAAGGTGTGGTTGGCCCAAAATGTCTTAAATTTGAATGAAAATAAAACAGAGGTGGTGGTGTTTGGGCCCAGTGTTGGCTCCTCTTTAGACCTGGGCCCCTTAAGTCAGTTCACCAAACCCACAGCCACCAACCTTGGCGTCATTATGGACTCTGATTTTAAACTTAATAAACAAGTCAACGCGGTCGTGAAATCTAGTTTTTATCATCTCCGTCTTTGATCAAAAATTAAGTCAATTTTAAGTTCTTCAGGTTTTGAGCGGGTTATGCATGCTTTCATTTCGTCTCGTCTGGACTACTGCAATGCACTTTATGTTGGAATGAACCAAAATGCACTTTATCTCTTGCAGTTAGTCCAGAACCCAGCTGCCCGGCTTTTAACAGGAAGTAGAAAACATGAGCATATCACACCAATTCTTGCATCTTTGCACTGGCTTCCTGTCCATTTTAGAGTTGATTTTAAGATTGTATTGTTTGTTTTTAAATCCTTGAATGGACTGGCACCATCTTACATCTCGGACCTCATCCAAATCTACACTCCTGCGCGCTCTTTGAGGTCCAACAGCCAGCTCCAGCTTGTTGTGCCTAAGACGAGACTTAAAACCAGAGGGACAGAGCGTTTTCTGCCCCTCCATGTTCGTTCTGCTCCCACTGTGGAGTGTTTTAAGTCTCGTCTTAAGACCCACTTTTATTCTTTGGCTTTTAACTCCGCGTGAGTTGTGTGTTCCTCTGTTGTCTTTTATTGTTTTATTATTTTATGTTTTTATTTCATTGTATTGTTTTTATTTTGGAATTTATTTATTGTGTGCAGGTTAGTTTGTTTTATTATAGTTGTTTCACTTTTTATGTGCAGCACTTTGGAAACAACTGTTTGTAAAATATGCTATAGAAATAAAGTGGATTGGATTGGATTGGAAATTTTCTTAACAATACTAAAACAAGTGTTAGTGAGAAGGAATATAACGACAATAATCCTGCTGTTACTTCCTGTAACTGCAAAACTGTGGAATTAACCTTTCCTAATCACACCAAATGACAACAGAGTCATGGAGGGACAAATGAGGATTGAACCCAACAGCAGAATTAACAGGGGTGGCCCGTCACTAGGGCGATAGGTTCGACGCACCGCCAACAAAAAGAAGAACAATTTAGCGGGGTGTGTAGTTAAAGTTGATCAAAAACGATTAAAACCTGATTAAAATACCATTCAACGTCCTTGTCCAATCGAGAAGCTTATTTTTGGCTGCCAGTACACAGTCCGCCACTTTTGGTGCGATCTCAGCTTGACGTAAAATCGAACCCGAACCCCTAATATAAGAGCGTTTTTTCCTAAGTTTCAGCCTCACAATGCAAACTAATGGGACTTGCGAGTGCTTGCCGACACCTGCTTAGACAATATAATTGTGGGCATTGGGCTTTGATAACTGGCAATGTTACAGAATTAAATTGTAACTATTAAACGATTCAACAAAACACTTAATTCGTACTAAAAGGGTTGAAATCACTGCACACATATTATTATTATTGTACATTTAGCAACATTGTCTCTATTTTTTTTTTTTTTTTATGAGAGCTACTTTTGCTAAACAAAACAATGACAAAAAAAAACAATGACAAAAAAAAAAAAAAAAAAAAAAAACTAAAGTTAAATGGGGCAAGGTGAGATATGAAATAGTATCCATTATTCTTATACAGAAGTGGACATAATAAGGGATGTGAAGACTAGGGATGTCAAGATTATTAGGTTAATCGATAATCGTGATTATTCAAGCCCCAATATAATCGCAAGAACAAACGAAAAATAATCGTGACAATTTTAGATGCAAATCAAAAGTCTTTTTAGTTTATTCTAAGAAACATGAGCAAAATATCAGTTCCAGTTTAAGGAGAAATACTACTGTAGTAAAAATATTAACTTATTTTTTAGTTTTACAATTGTGACAAGTAAGTTTGTGATTTTGTCTTATTATGTCTTTTATTCGTTTGCCACAGCAGGAGGGTAAATGCTGAGAATGCTCAGAATTGGTTCAGCCCAACATTGGTAAATGTTGCAGTTTCAGAAACTTTATAGTCATTGAATATTCTCTATTAAAGCAAAGACATCTACATATTTCTGTCACATTGACATTTTTTTTTGTATTCAGAAGTTGAATTTCACAAAACTGATCAAAATGTTGAAGAAAAGTGACGTGTTACACAATGAGAATGCAAAAAAATTTAAAAATGTCTCGGCTATTTGGTCGTAACAATGGTGAATATTCCAATTCAATCCACTTTATTTCTATAGCACATTTTAAAACAATAATTTCCAAAGTGCTGCACATAAAAAAATAATTGCAAAACCGTGATATTTTGTCTCGCAATAATCTCAATACTAAAATTAGATATCGTGACATCCCTACTGAAGACACTTTTATAATAGAAATAGGCATGTAATACAGACAGTTTGTATTAAAGCATATGTGAGAGCTACATGTGAGAGCTACTGATAACTCCCCAACTTTAGTTTGGAAACACCTGCTTTAGAGATCTTTGGCTAAAGTAGGCACTTGGAGGTCTCATTTGATGTATAACATGTCATGATTCCAGTTGGACAAAGTTTTTTGCAGAGCTGTAAATATTGCTTCAAGTTACCAAAAAGACCTGGCAGATAAGAAGGGTCAAAGCCAGAAAAGGGCTGGCACTGAAATAGTATACTGTAATTTTTCTAGCTGTGTGTTCTCTTGGTGTTGGTTGCTCAGGGTGTGTTGGCTTTTGTGCTTGTGCTGGACTTCTTTTCAGTTTTAATGCGTAGCCTGTTCCTTTTTGGAGATTTAGTCGTAGTCCTCCTTTCGGCTCAGGGGGCGCCTCATTGCACAGCTGGATATATCTTCACTGTAGATCGGCCGTGTGTGAGTCCCTGGTAGTTTTTTGAAGCTATGTGGGTCATCCAAGTCCAAAACTGTGACTTCAGAAGTGGCACATTATCTCTGCGTCTAACCTTGATGAGCATTAGGCCTAAAGCAAGTGTATAAAGGTATTTTTTAGGCATCCAGCTCAACCACTGCTGTCTTTTTGGATCCATCTGTTAATCTGTCTTTCCTGTTAAGCTCCTGGGGGTGTGTTTGTTAGAATTACTAAAGCTATGGCACCTGTTTTTAACTCACCTCCTGCTTTCATAGACCTATTGCAACTAGGGGTGTCAAATTAGTGCATTAATTGAGATCAATTAATTACAGACAAATTAATCGAGTTATTTTTTTTAATCGCATTAATCTATTTTGAAATCTTTAACTTCATTGTTTCCAGATACGAGGTGCAAAGTGGACATATAGGTTGTTTGACTTGAGGAAAGTCTGCACATGCCAGCTGACCTGAGGGACGGGAATTTTATGTTCAAAACTCCATGATGAGAAGATAGCAACAAAAAACTTCCTAAAGTCTTCCGTTTTTGCAATATATTAATATTTCCCATCTGCAACAATAATGCAACTGATTAAATTGGATAAAAACAAAACAAAAACACCCAAGTTGAGTGTTTTTCTCAGCAATTTTAGGTGAGACTAAAAATAGATTAATTAGATTAATTAATGACAGATCATAATTAATTAATCTCTCTTTTTTTTAATTGCTTGACAGCACTAATTGCAACATCAGCAGTTTTCACACAGTTGGATAATTTAGTTCAGTTTTGTTTGACGCAAAAGTGGAGTAAACTTACCAGCCTTTGTACAACCAGCTCTCATCTCAATAAGTGATACTTCACCCACATTGCCTAGTATAGAGCCTGTGTGTGTGTGAATGGTTAGTGGTGGTCGGGCGGGGGGGTTTTCAAATATAATGGAAAAGCAAAAAAAAGCGTGGCGCTATGAGAATAGATTGGTAGCGTTCTGAGATTTAACAAATACATTTATGAGAATAAAGTTGAAGCTTTAAATCTTTGTTATTGTATAAGAAGAAAAGTAATGTTTTATCAATAATAACCTCATAAATACAAGAGAAATTGTGCATTTTCAAAAGCCACTTTCACACATTGAACCCGTAAAAGTACCATGTCTTGTTTACCGGTATGCTTCATCATTTGCCCCATTCATATATGCAAATCATCCTGTCGTCACCATTCACATCTGACCCGGCAACATGGAATGCTTTGGACAAAAACTCGCCTAAAGCACATTTTCCATTTTTAAATTTGTTTAAAAGTTTTTTTTTTTTTTTAAACTTGATTATTATTGTTATTTTATTTAGGTTATTTTGAAAGATTCTTGACTTAATAATGGCCTATCAATATTTGCGGGGAGAAATGCCCTGGATTGTAGTTGATGTGTGAATGTGGCGTACTACAGAGGCCCGTATGAAACAGGAGGGCACCGTATAATGTGGCTGGGTCCTGGCACAGTAAAGGAGCCGACAGCTTTCACTTTACCTGCCGTCAGACCAGTTTGGACCTGGATGAATAATGTGCTGAACTGTCCCACACCGTGCGCGCGGAAGGAGGATACGGTCCCTGTGCCACGGATCCATGGTCTGTACCGGCACTGTCGCGCACGAAAGGAGATGGCTGCAATAGTGGTAATCAAACCTCTTGTTTACTAATCCTAGTCATTATACAAGTCACATGCAAAACAAAACAAAAAAGTAAAACAGGTCCCTGATTTAAAATGCGCATAAAATATGTTTCGGATTCTGCAAAGCATTATTTCAGTCACTTTCAATCGCCAAGACAGCATAACAACCGCACATACAACTAAAACTAGTTACAAGTGCAACACATTCATTCCCTGCAGCGACTTCAGTGCTCATAACTGAGAGAAAAAGACACTCGCGCTCTCTTTTCCTCCGTCACGTCACCGCATATAAAAACTTTCCATCTGGCTGAGGTACACGTCTGATAATGAATGCTACAACCGTGCACAAGGAGGAGCCCCTCGATGAGCTTTAATGAAGTCTGGAGGCAGGAGACTTTTCGACTGGCGCGCTGTTTTCTGAGGCCTAGCCATGCTGAACATCTTTAATCCCCCCGTACACCCGAGCCGCACGCCACACTCGCAGACATTAGCGTTTCTTTGTGAGGAGCCGGAGACGAGCTGAGTGGAGAGGCATGGTTGGTAAGCTGTAATCCCGACGCTGCTAAAGTCATCAGGAATTCTATTGTTTTCAAGTTGCCTGAAGATTTACGCTGAGAGTTTGGAGTTCTTGTAATTAGGCTGTAATAAATAGGTGGGTGGGAGCAGGGTCATGTACTAATAGTGTATGTATGGATTTGGTGCAGTGCTTGAAACGATTGGTTTATTTGTTTGGTGTACAGACTTAAATGTAGAGTCTGGGAACAGTTTGGACAGCAAATACATGTTCTGTATATAATAAGCTCTCAGTCAATCTTTATTTTGTGTCAATAGGACAAGTATTGGTTGAATTACAAACACAAATAGCTAATGAACTTAAACGTCTGCAGATTGCGTAAATGACCACGGAGAAAATTACCGCGGCACATTTCTGCACAGTTATGTTGAATTATTTCAAAGGCCACATAAAACATGAGGCTGTTTGTCCCAAAAAGTTTCAGATTTCAGTATTTCTGTCGAAAAAGTCCAACGCGGAGAGGGAACAGAGGCGAAGCTCACAGGGAGAAGGACAGGGCTGGGGCCCCTTTGGAAACACTGACACCAAGTGAAACTTGAGGCAAGGTGCAATGGTATTAAGAATTAAATAATGCATAAAATTAAAGATTTTTTGGTCTAAAAAGCTCACTCCAAATTTAGGGAAAATGTGTCGTTTCATTCAAAAGTTTCTGGGGCAGGATCTTATAGAAATATTATTTAGCTTACACTTATTTTGTCTGTCGCTCAGTGTATAGTTATAAATTATAATAAAAAAGTCAATTTAAACGCTGCTTTGGCTTGATTGATTAAAGTTCTTAGAGAAGACTAAAGGGCCCCCGAAGCTGATTTTTGCTTAGGGCCACCAAAAGGTTAGATCCGGCTCTGATTTTACCCATTGATTTGAGTTTTATTTCCTTCCTTCTTCTCGACCTCAGAACACAACATTTGTCTTTTTCGTGTCAAAACTATTGGGTTAGAACCACTGCATTCACTCACATTTTAGCTCACTTCTTTTAAGCTATACACTTGTCTAAATGACGCTAAAATATACTTAAATCTGTGTGACTGTTTGGACACATTATAATGTTGCTGGATTGAGAAGTTGTGATGTATGGACAATATGTGACAAAAACCTGTGAATATGCAAATGATTATTTTGTGTCAAACCCTGGCTGTTTGTTCATTGAAATCTGCATAATCACCTTATAAGATTATAATCTCTGGATATTATATTGGTCAATAATTTGGTCAATTAGAATTCTCCTTATTCGGTGATTTCAGAATCCAATCCTGTCAACAATGTGTATAACATCTTGATTCTAGCAAAAACAAGAGGCTATTTGCCCATAAAATACAAATACAAATGAACTTTATGATTCTGGTTCAGCCTTGTCAACAGGCTATTTTTAATTGCAATTACGTTTGTTTTACCGTGAACATAGAGTGTCATTTTATTAGCACATGTATGACTGCCATAATGGCGTAACTTGTAGAGAAATGTGCTTTCATTTGAGTGATCCGGGTTCACATTCAGATTCATAAAACTTCTCCCAAAAGACAATTCAGTTTGTAGTAACCGTCGCTTAGGGAAATAAAAGAAGTCAATCCCATTCATCAAACAGCAAACATGGACACTTTGAGGCAAAAGCTTTTTTTGTTTCATTTGCATACATGCATACACTAACAAATGAATAAAGGCATGGTTTTTGTTTTGTGTTTTAAAATGATAACAACATGTTTTTGTAAAGAAGTAGGATTTAAAATGTAAGTAAGTTTAAGCAAGGGTAAGTAAGTGTTTTAGTTGTAAATTAGAAACCTTTGTGTTTCCCCCTAAAGAGTATAAGATAAATGCAACACTTTGTGAACAAATAAGACCACTCAGTACTGTCTGAAATTAATAATAAAGAATTTAAGTTCTAATCAGGAGCCAAATGCTATGATTGGCTGTACTTAAGTGGTCCTCTCCAGTTTCACTTTGCTGTCTGTAAAATTATGTTTATAAGTCATATTTGCAACCAAAATGAATACATGTTGATTTTGTGAGATTTGAAGGATTTATGAGAAGAAGTTGTCAGATTTAAACCTAAATTTTTAGTGTTAAAATCAACTACCTCACCTTTAGGTGACCAAGATACAACTGTAGTTCCAGGTTTCAAACTCACACACCTGCAGCCACTTCATTCTACAAGTGTCACAGATACTGTAGTTGCATGAATGCACTGTCCTGTTTCAGGACAAGCGACCACGCATGACCAATTTTGAATGATCAAGCAACCAATATGAATTGTCCCCTCCGTTGTGTAAGCACCTTAATAGTTGAAATGTCAACATGCTTTTAGATGCATTATGTATGTTCCTGCAAATTGTTAATAACATTTACATTAAGTACGGACATACAGTATTGCCCTTGATGTAAGTCACTCTCAGGCCACAACTTCAGATGCTACTTGTCACTTGCCTGACCAGCCTGTCCCTACACACTTTGACAGACACTTTACAAAGACGTGAGGGTCTGGGATCAAGGCGCCAGGTTTCAATTCAACCAATCACAGAAAACCCAGAAATGACACCAAAACAGCGACACGCTAAGCTGGATGTTTTCATAAACATGTAGCGCAAGGATTTTTTCATTATGGAGCCTCTCAGCAGAGTTTGCTGCTCGGGTTTTAAGAAATTGATACGTTCATTGTTCAAAACCGAAGTAAGAGCCAAATCAGCTACGTTCGCCATCTTAAATGTTTTGAAACGGTTAGAAAAAAGAAAGTTTTAAAATTGGCGAGGGAATGTAAGCGGCTGAGTCATTGGATTGTGCTAATTTTGGACGACGAAGTGATAGGCTGCGTCCTATGTCCCAGACCCTTGACTTCTTCTTGATCTGAACCTGGGTTGGACTTTTGTCACTGTAATGAGAAAGCTGCGCCTTCAGAGAGACAATGAGGTGTGTAGATTTATAAAATTACCTACACCTGAGCAATTCATCAAAAAATCAAATTGAATCGTCAATTATTTGGTTGTGAACGAAAGATCAAAACGCTTTTCTTTGTAAGTAAAAACGTGGTCTGGCGCAAGACTCAAACTTTGAGGCAGATCTTTCATGGGGTGTATTAAAAGTTGTGTTCATTAAGTCATTATGTTCATTAAGTCTTTGAAAAGGTTAAACAAAATCAAATCTAAACGCGAGATTGATCAATATGAGGAAGATAACTGTGATTATATTTTTTACCAGATCGCCAAACTTTTAAGTTTGACTAAAATCTTGAAATCAGCACGTTCTTTATTACATTTGTCATTTTAAAACACCCTTATGGATTTACGGTTAGGCTCCACAAGTCTCTCGATATGACCCGACCGGACCATACCTTTGTAGGTCAACTGTAGATAAATTGATAGACGAATGAACCCGCTCTGATTCCTATTTGACAACGACAATGGGAAAACCTTTGTGCCCAGCTGTGCTTTGTCCGGACCTGTCCAGAAAACGGCCGTAGCTTTATTGCAGATAAATTGCTCGGCAGCCGCGGCATTAGCCTCTCCCACCTGGGCCGCTCGGACACAAAGACTCGGCGTGAACTGTGGGAGGTCAGGATGGAAGTGAACCAGCCTGTCGGAGCAGATGTGGAGGGCACCTGCCAAACACCGGACGGCACTTTCATTTAGAGCCAAATGGAGTTCGGGCCTGGTCCCGCAGTCTGTAATGAAGCAGCGCTGTGAGGTCTGAGGTCTGCGAGAGCTTTTTCAAAGTCTGGGGTGTGGAGAAAGAAAGAGTATTTTAACCTTTTCTAATTCAGACAAGCATAATTATTTCTTCTTGATTTAAAAAAAAAAGACGCACACGCAAAAGGTGGCTTTGCAGATTATGTATGAATTCACAAACTCGAGAGAACGCATCTGGACTCTCCAGCTAATTTACACTGGTTTAATGGTCCAATCACATTGCAGCAGGGGGGGGTGATGGGAGGAACTTGTGGTATCGTGATGCAAACAGCACTCTCTACATACACATGCTTATTCCAGTCTCAGCGTGAGTGGTCACCACAACAAGACAGATTGGGATCAGGATCTGGACTGGAGGCAGAGTGAGCCGGGTCTTACTTGAGATTTGCAAAACAGTAGAATTAGCAGAAGTGGAACTTTCGTTCTATTTCTGCTAATTCTGCTGTCAAAGTGCATTTATCTATTATGTTACAACAAGAGTGGCAAACCCGAGGTTCATGAGCCACATGGGGCTCCTGGCCAATGTGAGAGCGGCTCTTTGGCTCCTTCACAAACATTAATGCTCTCTCTCTTTCTCTCTCCTTCCCTCAGCGGTAAGCTGGGTGCAACGGTCAGTGCAGCGTCAAAGCAGAGCTATTTCATTAACAGATTCTTTTGAAAGGCATTTCAAATTCACAGAGATATTCTGTGAAACTGGACACTCAAAATGATTCTTATTTTGTGCAAATCAGAGAAAAAGTCCAAAATGTGGTGTACCACAAAAATCTTTAAAGCTTTGGCTTTTGCAAAGATGTGATATAAAACAGAAGTCTAGACACTACCCTGACTTAAGTGTTTTCTCAGGACAATCCTGAGTCTGTCTGACTCTCCTACAGGGGGACTCCAAGACCTGTTTTCTTTTTTTGTCTTTTTAATTATAGTAAAATTACAACAAGAATACTACATCCAACACCAAAATACAGACAATTGCTCAGAAATTTTTAATATAATATTTACTCTGTCCATATAAAATCTAAAATGTATATACTATTTTATATAATTAGAATTAGAATATCTGTATAAACGGGCTTATGGAGGTAAGCGTCTGTGTAAAGTAAAATTATACATGTTTCATTTTTGCCCCGTTGACTCACGATGTGGCTCTTCAAGGAGAACAGATGAACATTTCGTCTCTTTGCCTTTGAGCAGTTAGCCACCCCTGTGTTAGCATGTCGAGGACAAGCTATTGGTTTGCCTATGTCATGGTTAAAAGCCAAATCTTCAACATGTTGGAATTGGTAGATTTGAGTTTAAGTTAGAAAATGTTGTTCTGTTTCTTACAATAGGTAAAAACAAGCCATTATTTGCTTATCTTACTGTAAAATTGTCAGATATGTATTTATTTATTTAATTCTTTCAGTCACTTTTTAGCTTATTATTTTATTTATGTCAATTTCCATTTTGTACTTTGTTTAACATCTTGTCACAGAAATAGGCCTAAATATAATAATTATTCCTGGCAGTTTTATCATCTCAATATATTCCAAATGTTCTCCTTTCTTCCCAATCGTTCAAACGCTAACCAATTTGCAGCCGTCCAAACGTAGCATCATCTCAATTCACTCTAAACCACAACAATTTCCCTAAGTACCGTCTCTGCTCTGCTCTCCAAGAAATCTATGCAAATGGCTGCGTTTAGGTTCCACGCGCCGAGAGGAGGAGGAAGACGCCGCTGGAACATCCCCAAGAGAAACCAGAGTCTGAGGCAAGTCGGCTTTGCTGTTTCTTCAAAGTCTTTTTCTCTCTCTGTGCATTGTTGGTGGGCTGCGTGTAAGCTAGCTGCTCAAATGCGCCGCGGATCAGGCTGGACCGTGGCCCCAGTCCCTGCTGACGGTCGCAAGTGGGATTTTGTATAGATTTTTTTTCCCCTTTTGGACGTAAGTTTATGTTCAATCAAAGAAAAGTATGGAGAGCTGGGTCGATGTGAGATTGTGTGGGCTGTTAGTACTCGGAACAAAAAGAGAGCGGCTGAGAAAGGCTGTGAATTCACAATGTGTCTGTGTTTGAGTTGGTGGGAAGTAAAGGCTGTGGCTTTCACAAGTTTGTAGAATAGAAATATTGATAGATTAATTCTTTATGATTGGATTAGAAAACAAAATTCACTGTATAATATTGCCTCAATCAATCAACTCTTTTTCTGCCAATGATGAAAACATTTGTTATTGAGTCAATATAAAGTTAATGTTTTTTAAGGACAATGTATAAAGTACAATGTATAATGAAAAATGTGCCGAAGGGCCTGACTGAAACAGACAGAGGGCCCTATTTTCCACACAGCGCTGGCGCTAGTCTCTTTCATCTGTTGGCACAATAGTGTGCTCTCCCCAAGCGCTAGATGTTATCCGTAGGACAGTGGTCACCAATAACATTTCACCCTGGTCCAGTTGGGGGAAATTTTTCCAAGCCAAGGTCCGGAACTTTATAAATTTGACTTTATTATTAAAATTACAAAAATATGTATTTTTTTTTAAGAATTACACATAATTCTATTTTACACTAAAAGCTTTGTTTTTAATGAATAATTCTTTTGCCTTATATAAAAAAAAATGTATTTGTTGGATAAATCTGACCTGCTGTGGAGGAGAATAGTGTTTTTACACTGATTAAAGCTGGTCACTGACTCTGATGGAGCTATTCTAACTTTATTTTCAGGCAAAAAGCACACATAAGACAAATTAACCTGGTCTCAGAGAGGAAAAGTGTCTACTCTTAGCAGAATTCGCTATTCCCTATTTATGGTGAACCATTCTGTCACATATTAGTACAATTACGTCCCTATTTTCATAAACTATGAGTATATGATGTGTACATGAGTCCACATCATATACTCATGTATATGATGTATATGATCAGTACAGAGTTGTTAAATCCTATAGCCACGTATACAAAGCCTTAAAGATAATAAGCTCAAGCAGCATATGTCAGCTGCAATAAACAACTTTAAACTAGGGTGTTGGTTTTTTCACGTATTTTCATGTAATTTAGCAGAATTATGTTAATAAGACAGAGAATCATTTTCACAACAAAGATGTCTAGTTTGCAAATTAAATCTGCAGACATGTTACTTCATTAGCTGTTTGTGGTCGTAACTCATTGAATAAGTGTCCTATTGACATACTCTTTATCAATATGGTCCTTAAAAGCTTTTAATTGAGCTTTTAGCAGCTGATCAAAAAATTAATTCTTCAAAAGTTCATTTACAATATAATTTGCTGCTGAGCAAATATGTTTGTGCTCTCAGTTGAACACTTGGACCGTGTATGAAAAAAGGATGCTGAGTAGGTATTTGTGGGTTTTCACTCCTGTTTTTTGACAACTTCTGTATGTGTGCATGTTCTCAAAGTAAAAGTATGAGCAGTACTATTTTTAAATGGACTGTTTGTTGTAATTCAAAAATGCTATACAATCACCTCATTGAAATTTTGTGAAATGATTTTTGAAATTTTACATGGAATTATACAATAAGTTGTAATTTGGGACTTGACTTGGACTTGTCTCTCTTTGACTTGGGACTTGAGTTGGACTTGCCTCTCTTTGATGATGCGGCTGAGTTGCGGCTGAGATGCGGGCTGAGATGCGGCTGAGATGAGGCTGAGATATAGGTGAGATGCGCAGATGCGGCTGAGATGCGGCTGAGATCGGCTGATGCTGCTGAGATGCGGCTGAGATGCGGCTGAGATCCGGCTAATGCGGCTGAAATGCGCCTGTGTTGCGGCTGAGATGCGGCTGAGATCAACAGATGCGGCTGAGATGCGGCTGAGAGCGGCTGAGATCAACAGATGCGGCTGAGAGCGGCTGAGATGCGGCTGAGATGCGGCTGAGTTGCGGCTGAGATGCGGCTGAGTTGCGGCTGAGATGCGGCTGAGATCCGGTGATGCGGCTGAGATGCGGCTGAGATGCGGCTGAGTGCGGCTGAGATGCGGCTGAGATCCAACAGATGCGGCAGAGATGCGGCTCATGCGGTTGAGATCGGCTGAGTTGCGGCTGTTGCTGCTGAGATGCGGCTGAGATGCGGCTGAGTTGCGGCTGAGATGCAGGAGATGCGGCTGAGATGCGGCCTGAGTGCGGCTGACATCGGCTGAGAGGAGATCCGGCTGATGCGGAGATGCGGCTGAAATGCGCCTGTGTTGCGGCTGAATGCGGCTGAGATCCAACAGATGTGGCTGAATTGCGGCGGCTGAGATGGCTGAGATTGCTGAGATGAGATGCGGCTGAGATGCGGCTGAGATGCGGCTGAGATGCAGCTGAGATGCGGCTGAGATGCGGCTGAGATGCGGCTGAGATGCGGCTGAGATGCGGCTGAGATGCGGCTGAGATGGCAGATGGGCTGAGATGCGGCTGAGATGGCTGAGATTGCGGCTGAGATGCGGCTGATGCGGCTAGATGCGGCTGAGATGCGGCTGAGATGCGGCTGAGATGCGGCTGAGAGATGCGGCTGAGATGCGGCTGAGATGCGGCTGAGATGCGGCTGAGCTGAGATGCGGCTGAGATGCGGCTGAGATGCGGCTGAGATGCGGCTGATGCGGCTGAGCGGCTGATGCGGCTGAGATCCGGCTGATGCGGCTGGTGGGCTGAGATGCGGCTGAGATGCGGCTGAGTTGCGGCTGAGATGCGGCTGAGATGCGGCTGAGATCCGGCTGATGCGGCTGAGATGCGGCTGAGATAGATGCGGCTGAGATGCGGCTGATGCGGCTGAGCGGCTGAGGCGGCTGAGATGCGGCTGAGATGCGGCTGAGGCTGAGATGCGGCTGAGATGCGGCGGCTGAGATGCGGCTGAGATGCGGCTGAGGCGGCTGAGGCGGCTGAGATGCGGCTGAGATGCGGCTGAGATGCTGAGATGATGCGGCTGAGATGGCTGAGATGCGGCTGAGATGCGGCTGAGATGCGGCTGAGATCGGCTGAGCGCGGCTGAGATGCGGCTGAGATGCGGCTGAGATCCGGCTGATGCGGCTGAGATGCGGCTGAGATGCGGCTGAGATGCGGCTGAGATGCGGCTGAGATCGGCTGAGATCCGGCTGATGCGCTGAGATGCGGCTGAGATGCGGCTGAGATGCTGCGGCTGAGATGCGGCTGAGAGATGCGGCTGAGATCGGCTGAGATCGGCTGATGCGGCTGATGCGGCTGAGATGCGGCAGATGAGATGCGGCTGATGCGGCTGAGATGCGCTGATGCGGCTGATGCGGCTGAGATCCGGCTGATGCGGCTGAGATGCGGCTGAGATGCGGCTGAGATGCGGCTGAGATGCGGCTGAGATGCGGCTGAGATGCGGCTGAGATGCGGCTGAGATGATGCGGCTGAGATCCGGCTGATGGCTGAGATCGGCTGAGATGCGGCTGAGATGCGCGGCTGAGAGATGCGGCTGAGATGCGGCTGAGATGCGGCTGAGATGCGGCTGAGATAGATGCGGCTGAGATGCGGCTGATGCGGCTGAGATGCGCTGAGATGCGGCTGAGATGCGGCTGAGATGCGGCTGATGCGGCTGAGATGCGGCTGAGATGCGGCTGAGATCCGGCTGATGCGGCTGAGATGCGGCTGAGATGCGGCGGCTGAGATGCGGCTGAGATCCGGCTGATGCGGCTGAGATGCGGCTGAGATGCGGCTGAGATGCGGCTGAGATCCGGCTGAGATGCGGCTGAGGGCTGAGATGCGGCTGAGATGCGGCTGAGATGCGGCTGAGATGCGGCTGATGCGGCTGAGATGCGGCTGAGATAGATGCGGCTGAGATGCGGCTGAGATGCGGCTGATGCGGCTGAGAGATGCGGCTGAGATGCGGCTGAGAGAGATGCGGCTGAGATGCGGCTGAGATGCGGCTGAGGCGGCTGATGCGGCTGAGGCTGAGATGCGGCTGAGATGCGGCTGAGATGCGGCTGAGATGCGGCTGAGATGCGGCTGAGGCGGCAGATGCGGCTGAGATGCGGCTGAGATGCTGAGATGATGCGGCTGAGATGCGGCTGAGATGCGGCTGAGATGCGGCTGAGATGCGGCAGATGAGATGCGGCTGAGATGCGGCTGAGATGCGGCTGAGATGCGGCTGAGCGGCGGCTGAGATGCGGCTGAGATCCGGCTGATGCGGCTGAGATGCGGCTGAGATGCGGCTGAGATGCGGCTGAGATGCGGCTGAGATGCGGCTGAGATGCTGAGATGATGCGGCTGAGATGCGGCGGCTGAGATGCGGCTGAGATGCGGCTGAGGCTGAGATCCGGCTGATGCGGCTGAGATGCGGCTGAGATGCGGCTGAGATGGCTGAGATCGGCTGAATGCGGCGGCTGAGATGCGGCTGAGATGCGGCTGAGATGCGGCTGAGATGCGGCTGAGATGCGGCTGAGATGCGGCTGAGATGCGGCTGAGATGCGGCTGAGATGCGGCTGAGATGCGGCTGATGCGGCTGAGATGCGGCTGAGATGAGATGCGGCTGAGATGCGGCTGAGATGCGGCTGATGCGGCTGAGATGCTGAGCTGAGATGCGGCTGAGATGCGGCTGAGATGCGGCTGAGATGCGGCTGACGGCTGAGCGGCTGAGATGCGGCTGAGATGCGGCTGAGATGCGGCTGAGATGCGGCTGGCTGATGCGGCTGAGATGCGGCTGATGCGGCTGAGATGCGGCTGAGATGCGGCTGAGGCGGCTGAGATGCGGCTGAGATGATGCGGCTGAGATGCGGCTGAGATGCGGCTGATGCGGCTGAGATCCGGCTGATGCGGCTGAGATGGCTGAGATGCGGCTGAGATGCGGCTGAGGCTGATGCGGCTGAGGCGGCTGAGATGCGGCTGATGCGCTGAGATGCGGCTGAGATGCGGCTGAGATCGGCTGAGATGCGGCTGAGATGCGGCTGATGCGGCTGAGATGCGGCTGAGATGCGGCTGAGATGCGGCTGAGATGCGGCTGAGATGAGGCAGATGCGGCTGAGATGCGGCTGAGATGCGGCTGATGCGGCTGAGATGCGGCTGAGATGCGGCTGAGTTGCGGCTGAGATGCGGCTGAGATCCGGCCGGCTGAGATGCGGCTGAGATCCGGCTGATGCGGCTGAGATGCGGCTGAGATGCGGCTGAGATGCGGCTGAGATGCGGCTGAGATGCCGGCTGAGATCCGGCTGATGCGGCTGAGATGCGGCTGAGATCGGCTGAATGCGGCTGAGTTGGCTGAGATGCGGCTGAGATGCGGCTGAGATGCGGCTGAGATGCGGCTGAGGCGGCTGAATGCGGCTGAGATAGATGCGGCTGAGATGCGGCTGAGATGCGGCTGAGTTGCGGCTGAGATCCGGCTGATGCGGCTGAGATGCGGCTGAGATTCGGAGATGCGGCTGAGATCGGCTGAGATTGCGGCTGAGATGCGGCTGAGCTGAGAGTGGCGCTGAGATGCGGCTGAGATGCGGCGGCTGAGATGCGGCTGAGATGCGGCTGAGTTGCGGCTGAGTTGTGCGGCTGAGATGCGGCTGA
>CM076398.1:51551516-51587779 GCA_038363315.1 Mugilogobius chulae | reverse complement strand
CTTTGAATATAGGTAAATATTGAACATCCTTATAAATAGTTTCACAAAAGACAAATGCAGATATACAAGTTAAAAAGTTTGAATTTATTGCCTCTTGTAATATGAGAGAAATTGAATTCAAAGACGAAGTCATACATTGGTTTATTCTATTAGCAAGTGACTGTTGAGAGTGTATCAATATCATGAAGAACAAAACAAGGCAAGGCTGATACCTTACTTTGATCAGATCATTTGTAATTTTCTGAGCCACAACTTCACATTCGTGTTTAGCTCACAGTTCAGTAGAATGCTTTAATCTGTGTGCTGACGTAGGCCTGTGCACACGGCTGTGCATGTTCTCCTGTCTAAGCTGGATCATATGAGCAGGAGCCTCAGGACAGAGGTGTTGGACACAGTCAAGCGCAGGAGGATGAAGAGAGAAATGTCACATGATTCGTTCCATCAGAGCAGAACGGGAGAAAAGCAATTAGAGTGTGCGTCCTGGGCTGTAGGCCTCAGCAGAGACATTTACCACAAGACAGTAAAGTGCCCTCTCCCCATTCACATCAGCCTGTAGAGTTTCCTATAGATTGATGCTTGTTCTCTCATGAGACGTACTATGTTCTGTGTTTTCATACATACACAAACATTTTGTATTTTGTAGCACATTTTCATAAATTGATGGGGTTTCTTGTGCTATCCTGGGAGTAATGTACCGTATCAAATCACTCCCTATGCAGTGTTGGTAACTGCTGCCTATAGCTCCAGCAGCCCTCAGAGAGTAATACAAAACAGGAGATTAAATAAAACAGTGCTCAGAACTGAAATTAGTCTGTTTAGAGGAACTATTGTTTACGGGAGGTAGCTGTTAGTTTGACACACAGCGTGTGGGTTCAGTGGCCTGTTAGGCACTATGAGGCGGCACCAGGATGTGATGTCATGTAGGTGACCCAACTCCATATGAGGGGATAAATCTTTCTGACATTTTCATACCAGGACAGTCCCACCTGGCCTCCTCCAGCCACTATTTCCGAGGGTCATAAATAGTGTCGCTACCATCCCACTTTTTTCTCCACTATGTTGTATAACCTATAACCTATGACACTTTTATGCTTTAATTATTATATCCTGTTCTTTGGCTTGGAACAGGATATCTTGCTTGCATTAGTTGAAACTTTTTTTTTTTTAATAGCTACAGTTTTTCTTGAATGTATGGTGCATTGTGTCACCACCTCTCCTTCCCTCTTTCTTCTGCTCCGGTAATGTTAATGACTGCCTGCACTCTGCAGCCTTTTCTCACAGCATTATGGTCTGCTGCAGTCAACCATAACTTCAGCAGCTGGAGAAGCAGAGCACAAGGCGCTACTAAATGCATAGACCACTTACATTTACATGCTTTATTTGGAAAAATATTGGAATGGTTTGTGATTGGTATACAAGAACAACTGTGATTGTTGCAGTACCACGAGTTGGATGTTGTTATAGCTACAGTATAGTTACATATCAGTGGAGGTGTACATGGACCACCAACCTCTATGAAGCACAACCACCACCACATACATGATTTCCAACCCGGTGGGAGCACTACCAAAACAACCGAAAAACAAAAAACTAATGACACCTCAAAAATAAACTACTCGTCGAACGACAACTCTCACCACATCATCCCAGTAGAAAGAATTAAAACACAATCTCAATAGATAAACTAGTTCATCAAATCTAAAATAAATCAAAAGACACAGTAAAACGTTAAAAAAACAGCTTACTTACTCTGTTACCAGCTCTCTATATCTGTTACAAAGCTCTCTATATCTGTTACAATAATTATTTTATAGATCTGTTATGAAAAAAGTGTCTTTATTTGAAGCTTTAGTCATTAGTTGATTCCCTTTTATTTAATCTATCAAAGCTGAATTTAGAATAATTCATGTGTATTTGGGTAATCTTTATTTCTGGGGGACTAGCAGTCAATGTTTCACTGATCCCTTTGTCACTCCCACTTCTCTTGATTTACTTTGTGCTGTAATTTTACATTTTTATTATTCCAAAGAGTGATGTGACATAAAAAGGCAGGGCAACAGCTGTGTGAGAGTTTTCAATCCTGAAGTAAGCAGACTTGTTTTTAATCTGCTCAATATTACATCTCAAAATGTCACAAATACGACTACAGCGGACAGAAACACAGTAGTTTCTTTAACTAAGAAACTGCACACATTTTCTGTCAAATATTGATCCCAGTCTGGTAGGAAAAAAGATTGTTCTGTGATACCAATATTTAGCATCAAGCAACAAAGATAGCTTTTATTTACCTCCATTGTAAAATTGATTTGCAATGCCAACTAAACCGGAAGAATTCTCTCAGAAAAGACACCGTAAACAAAGACAATAGTTGGTAACAAAACAAAAATGGAGAAGTCGCTCTGTTGAGCTGTTCTAGTTTGTAATACAAGCTAATTGATGAATAACTTCTTCTAGGACTACACTGTTAAAAATAAGGCAGTTTAACTTAAAAATGTAAGTACAATTTCTGCCTACATTCTCTCTCCTTTCTCTCTCTTTCTTAATTTCTCTAGCTCTCTCCCCCCTCTTGCTCTTTTTTCCTTTCTGCCTCTCGCTACTCTTTCCTTCTCTCAGTTTCTCCTTTCTCTTCTCCCTTACTCTTTCTCTCCTTCACTCTCCTCTCTCTTTTCCTCTTTGTTTTTCTCCTGTCATTCTCTCCTCTCTCTCTGTCTCTTCTGTCTCTCTCTCACTCTTTCTTTCCCTCTCTTTCTCTCCTGTTTCTATCTCTCTTTGTTTCTCTTTCGCTCTTTCTCTCCATCTCTCTCTCTCCTGTTTCTCTCTCTCTTTCTTTCTCTCTTTCTCTCCTTCTCTCTCTCTCTCTCTCTCTCTTTATAACTTAAAAGTCTAAGTTATAAATCTTTGACTCATTTTGTCAAGTTATATCAACAAACAGATATAAGGACTTTTTACAATGTAGCGTTAGGATTACAACAAGATAAAAATCAATTTGTGGGCCTGTGACAATCTGCTTTTATCATTAAATTAGTCATATCCTGATTTCCAATTCTCTATCTGACGCACTTGTTTGATCAAATAGAGTTTTTTCCATCCCATTTTTCTTATTGGTCTAATTTCTGTCCATCTAATCCTAGCAGATAATTGTATCCAAACACACAGACATATGAAAATGGACAGTCTACAATAAATGTTATAAAATCAATATTGTGAACTGGCTCCCAAACAAATTGATATTACGTAGTTGGTGAAAATGCTCAAAGACAAGGCTTGCTCATTTACAGCATCTACATTTTAATTTCCTGTCCCATAACGAAGCTGCAGCTTAAGTAACACCTGGTTTTAGAGAGTGGACTTTGTTGTGACCATAGAGCTTGGCATTTGGCTCCCTGGCTTCAGAGCTCTTTCTGTGCCACAGTTTGGAGATTGGCGCATTATATGACTTATGTCCACTCAAAAGAGGCCCTTGGTTCAGTTGTTGTTTTTGACCTTTTCGGCTTCTCCCCTGACACTCAGCAGCTGCCAGAAAGAACCATCCAAAACTGAAATGTTCAAGTTGAGTCGGAAAAACAATGGGATAATTGAAGAAAGGCCTCTTGTAAAATGCTAAGTATCCCACCAAAAGCAATATGTCTTTTTAGGCGCCGTGTTTGATTAAAATAGAATATGTGTGCTTTTGTAATGCTACCGTCCAAGTTGTTTTTAATGAGTTTTCATCACTATCTTGTCCAAAAATGGGAAACCAAAACACTGGTAAATGTATTGATTTTTATGATACAAAACACTGCTGAAAAAGAAGCAAAAATAAACCATGAGATGAGCAGAGAAGGGCACAGATTCATTCTATCATTTGGAATGGACTTTTGAAGAACATTATATATATTTTATGGTGCTGTACCCAATTTTTGCTGTCTTAAAAATGTATGTAAACAGAACTACCCAATTTTAACAGGAGTCACATGCTTTGATCACTTTCATAAACCACTCTGAGCCCGATGAATGTAAAATCACTTTTCACAACTTCACAAAGCTTGTATGCTAACAGAAGCTACTGCTCTGCTGAAGCAATAATAAGCTTACTTAGTGGAACTAATAGAAAGAATATTTACCTATCATTTAGGGATGCACGTTTTCACACTTTTCTTTAAAGTGAGGCTAAACTAACTCCGCCCACAACTGCTCCTCAAACAGGCTCGCAAAAGTGGGAGATGCCCGGAGGCCTTTTAAGAGACGCCCAGGTGGGTGTGAACAGGCATTGATTGACAGCACCAAATATGAACAGCGAGCTTGGTGAATGATGTGAGTTTTATGTCGGAGCGGTCCGGGTCTTGACGTGAGATTTGCCGCTGAGGAAGCTGCACAGCACTAAGTTTTTACTTAGCCCTACTAGCACGTCAAGATTTCTTTTTATATTTACTTTACAAAACACATGTATTAAATATTTGCTTTAGTCTACATAAGCACATGCGTTTATGACGCAAATATTTTCTAAAAATGAAAATAAAAAAACGACAATGATAAACTTGCCACAGGCACAAGTTTCGAACCTGTGCATCATTGTACAAGTGATTGCACATCGCTCCATTCGCTGATCAAGCTGAGCCAAATGACGGCTGATGTCATTTCGCAGCGGGTGATCGCTTTCCAGCTCTCCACAGCAGCAGTGTTGAAGGGAGGAGTTTAGATAAACCATCTGGGCGGCTCATCTGCCACGTCAACTCACTGTGACGTCAGCAGGTACTGAAAATGCACTGACAGCGTTTTCCCTGCGTGGCAGCACAGCCGCGGTTTTTGCACACATAACTGCAAAATGAGTGAGTTTACACAAAAATGTCCAAAATAGGCCTGGAAACAGTAGATAATTCAATTTTGACCCCATATACACAGTCTGACTGTGTATATATGATTGATATTTGTCCATAAACACTGCAGTGTTACAGGTTTGCTCAATCCTTATGAGATAAACAGTGTTTTTATAGTTTTAGTAATCTTTTTTTTCACACTGACAAGATTAATTTCAAGATTAACTGTTTTTTCTGCCACAGTAGTTTTTTTTTTTTTTACCATGAGTTTTTTACAACTCATGGTAAACCTCAAACAAGCTGCTGAACTAAGCAGAGAAAAAGGCGCTCAGGAGTTGTATCCATCCAAAGAATCATGTCGGGGGATGTTCTAAATATGACCAGGACATTGTACCGGCTAATGGATGTCCGAAAAGTTGCAGCTAAAAGCGCTGATAGGATCCAGCATGGTCGATACAATCATCACTCTCCTTTTATCCAAGTAAAGGTAAAACCCTAAATGAAGCTCTCCAGAGAGAGTCACAAAGCTCACGCCAAAATAAACTAGTATTTGTGCTTTATTTTGACATAATCTCCCTTCTACAAAGCGTGTCATGACAGCTCCATCATTAGTCACTTGATCAATATCACATGTAGGCCTAATAATGTATTATTAGTTAGTAATCGATCTCTCATTGTAAGTATAGAGTACAGATGCAGGTGACATCACAGCTTCTAAATGTGAGGTTTGAGTGGCAAGAAATACAGAGAGTCAGTGAAGAGAGGACACTTTCTCCTGTAAGAGCTCAATATAAAATAGTTAGGGAAAATAAACTATATGTGCAGAAAAGTAGCAGAAAAAAAGATAAACAGAAAGACTATCACAGACTTTAGAATCACACACAGTTGAAGTATTTATCTTTCTCTTCTTAAAAAGATGTTCTTGAGTCTTTTTGACACATAACCTATAAAACAATCAGTGTAGTCACTGTTAACTAATCAATGTTTTTAAAACTAATCTTTATTGTTTTTTTTTTTTTGCTAATAATCGTGAAGAATTGCAAAATTCATGTTCTATTTTTTTCCAATAAATGTAATTCTGAAATTTGATGTTGTGACATCCCAACATCTTTGAGGACGATCTGAATGCTTAGATTGACATTGTTCAATCTGATTCTTTTCTCTGGTATGGACTTGCTTGAAGGTCTAAATAAAAACGGTTAACAATTATTGATTACTAAATTAGTTGGTAATTATTTCAATCAAGGAATAATTGTGAATAATCAATTAGCTTGTCGCAGCCTTAAAGGTTGTATGGAGGATTTTCAAAAATTGTTTGTTGTCAGTCTTGGTCAAAAACAGTTGCATAGATTTGTAACAGCCTTAAACAATAAAATAATTATAAAAATATATAAACTGTTAACCAATAGAAAATAAGGTACCTCGTTATCTATTGGTCTGTTAACCTGTCAATCAAACCCTCAGTGTTCCTAAGTAACTCATTGGCCCAGTTGCAGTGAAGGGCGTGGCCCTGGGAGGAGAAACACATGTGCAATCTTTTGAAAAACAACAAACAGTTGTTGGATTTGAAAAATCCTCCATACAACCTTTAATGCTAAATATTTTCCTTTTTGATGTAACTACAACAATTCAAAACTAATTTTCTTCAGAATAAATGTGCCTCCCAAAATATACTGTATGTACTGAGGAAAAGATGAATTTTACTTAACCAAACTAAAATCAGGTACAGGGCCTCTAAGGAGGTTTTTGGTGTATAGTTTTGTGTTGCAGTAAAAGCTGCAACTAAGAGAAACTCTGGAGTGTGCAGTTGTGGATTCTCCTCTCAAACAAAGTTACTTCCTGTCTTGTGTTTGCGCTCCACGCCGCGGTCAGAGCCTGGAGAGGGCAGGAGGCCAGTGTGTCTGAAGTTTGTTAAACAGAGAGGAGCCCGAGGCGCGCTGTGGTCCTCGGAGCCGGGGGTCAGCGGGGTCAGAGGAGCCTGGCCGGGCCCCAACTCTGAAAATATAGATCATCTCTCAATCATCCTTCGATTAGGCTCCACACGGCAGCAGGAGAATCCCAAGCACCCGGGCAGCGGCTAATCGCAGAAATGCTCCTCGGGCAAAAATGGTAAACCGGAGATTCAAAGATAATTCAAAAGATTGTGAGCTCCTGGCAGCCGACTGTCTAATTGCAGCGGACGGATAGAGCGGTCTTGAAGATTTGTGCTGACGAAGGCACCACATCGACTACCTGTAATCAATGAGTCCACAGGATTCAAAGAGAAGAGGAGACAAATTCAATGTCACCGCCGCCGTGAGTTGGTTTTATTTCGTTTCAATCAGCAAATTCTGATCAGCGCGAACAGGGACATGCAAATGCGTCACATCCCTTTTTAAACGACGGACGGAGAGGAAGAAAAAAATATGGAAATGAAGTTTGGAATATGGGGAGGCTTCTCTTGAGATCTGAACCGTTGTACTGAAGGGATGGCATAATAAAGCAGGAGGTAGGTCTTTCATTTTAATTGAAATTCATGAATCACTGTGCTTAACTCATGTCTGAGGAATCTGTCGGAAAATGGAGTCTTTCATCGAGATAAAAGGCTAATCTAACTCATTACGAAGAGGTGTTATCAGCACACGGAACAATGGACCTAATTGATGATTGTCAGCCAGTGTTAATACATTTAATATTCTTCCCAAGTCTGATAAAATAGTTTTAGTGCAAGCATAGTTCTCACTCTTAGACATTACAAGTCAGTTTACCGCTCTGTTCGATTTATGACACTTGTGGCACATTAGAGAGCACCAAAATGTGATTCTACATGGCTTCTTCTTCTTCTTCCCTCGCTCCCACCCAGAGCAGAATCATTTATTTTAAAATCTTTGAAGCGCTTAAAAAACGCAACAAAGCTAAAAAAAAAAATGAAAAAGAAATCAAAGGCGGCGAGTTCCTTTTCTGCCCAGATCTCATCATCTCACTGATCATCAAATGTGCAAGTGTGAGAGAAGCGGCTCAAAACTTTTTCCCTCTTGGAAAACTTGGCTAATTCCGAGGCGGCAGTCGTTTTGGGGGGGACTGGATCGAGGCGCGAGTCCAGTGCATGTGTCGGGAAATGTCGCTGATTTGTGGTTAAAGATGTCAGAATTAGGGCTGGGCAATATCGTGATAAAAATCTAATCGTGAGCTCACTGTTGTGACAATCTGCTTTTTTGGTGAAATCATCAAATTGTGATTTCCTATTTCTCTATTCATGCACCAGTTTGTTAAAATACAGACAATTATTTAAACTCTACGTTAAATAGCCTCAGAATTGCCACGTTTGTTTCTTTATAATGAATTTCGGGCCTCTGTTTATAATAGTCGTATGAATTTGTTGCAGTTTCAATTCAAGTTCCAGGTGAATTTTCAGGTTTGATTTACAAAAATATATTCTTATCAAAAGCTGTTATTAGTGTTAGAAATGCCAAAATTGTATTATCACACAATGTTCTAATTCAGTAGTTCCTAAAGTGGGGGTCGCGAAGCAAAATCTGGAGGTCGCGAGATGATTTTAAGATATAATTTTACACATATGTAAAGGTCCTTAAAAGCAATAATTATACAAAAATAAATGCATTTTTGCCCAATTTGAATGGTTTTCCAACTTTAAAGACATCCATTTTATTCTGCTGTGGGGGTCGCGAGTTGGTTAAATCAATACTTTGTGGGTCCCGGTCTGAAAAGTTTGGGAAACACTGTTTTAATTCATTGATTATTTGAATAACTTTATTTATGGGCTGAGGTCGCTTGTCTTTAGATTTTTTTTCCAAAGGCTTCATCATACTTTTTTTTTTTTTATCTGGCAACACTGATCAGTCTTTGTTCTGCTCTGAGTGAGTGACAGCTGGATTTAACCAATCACAGTAAAGTAGGAACTGTCTCAAAGGCAAAAGACAAGAGTCGATTCGTGATCTGTCTCCAGGAAAATTGTGATAATAATTTTTTGCCATATCGCCCAGCCCTAGTCACAATATCAAATTATAGTTTATTGATTATAGTAAAGTAGAAAGATTTAGATGTTCATGATTGCTGAAATAAAGAGAACTTTAAACACATCTAATCACATTTTTTTTGTATGTGATTGATTTGATTTTAAAAAGTTGTTTGATTTTCTATAGATCAGGGATACTCAACTAGATTTTCCAGAGAGACAGTTTTTACCAAGGACCATGACGTCTGGGCGAGGTAACTGATCAATACGTCGTCTCTTTTGACATGAGGTTTGCACCAAGACTTGATTTGTTTCTATAGTGATAATAACTAATGCTACAGTAAATTTTTATTGCCTTGCAAAATGTCAAAATCCACGTTAAATCACATAACCAAAACTAAAACCAAAGAATCTCATTAAACAAGATATTAACAAACTAAACAAGGTCTAAAGCAGAATTAAATCCGGATTGAAATATGCACTGTAAAAAGTGACCAAATTAAAACAGATTTATGTTTATTTGGGCATATTTTTACTGTTTTCAAATAAGATTTGCCAATAGAACTATGGCCCGACTGGTATATCGGTTGGCCGGTATTTTTGGCTGATATGGGTACTTACAGGCCTACAGGCAAAATATCGCCGATATACCACCAATATACCTAATTTTAAAGCTTAGATTTTCCAGAATACAACCTTGAGCCTCTTGAATTCACTTCAGTAGTACAGGTCTGTCAAAAATAATGTTGTGACTTTAAAGTCACTCATAAGAGGCGAAGTACCACTAAATGTGACTTAAATAAACCTAAATTAAAATCACTAAAGCCAGACACAGTTTTTTAATCACCTGCTCCTAATGAAAAAGTATTTTTCTAATTTTAATTATATCGGCTGTCATATCGGTTATCGGCAAAGAGACCCCCCCCCCCCAAAAAAAAAACAACAACAACAAAAAAACATATTGGTCGGGCGCTAAATAGAACAAGCGCAAAGGGGAATGCTTTGCTGAAAATATATTTTTCAAAGACAGCTATTTTTCACTCAAGAGTTTATACTAGACTAGAGTCATAGTCCATTTTTATTTCCAGATCGTATAGAAAAGTGAATTGAGGGTCGGATCAGATGTTTGTAGGGTTGAATTGGCACATAGGCCTTCAGTTGAATAGGCCTGGTGTAGAACAAACTAAAATATATATTGCTCCTAAATATAAATTTTTCGGTATATTAAGCCAAAATAACTTAACTTTGCTTCAATTATATGTATTTTTTTAGTTCTTCTTTTTGTGACCTGCATAATTACCCAATAATCTTGACATCCCCAGCTTTTTCACAAAAACTAAATATAATATAATATAGTATTTATTTTTGCTTGATCTATATAGTGCTGGGTGATCTGGGAAAAAATATAATCACAATTTATTTTCTCATATTCATCGATCTTGATTTTCGATTCATTTTTCAAAACCAAATGAAGAATGCCATTCATGAACATAAACAAAACAAAAACTTAATACTGTATGTCCCTTTTTTTTTTTAACTATATATCTCTAGCTATACTGTATATACTCTGCCTCAAAGTTTGACTTTTGCTCCAAACTACTAATTTTAATGACCAAAGATTGGTTTTCCACCTTTCCATTCAAAACCCACACCAAATAATTCGATTAGATCTCACAGTTTTTCGATTAATGACTCAGCCCTAATCTAGATGCCATCAGTAATTCATACAAATACCTAAAATAGTTTTTAAGCCTTTTTTATCTTTTACTTGGATCAGAGATGCCCAAGGCAGCCCAAAACTAGAAGATTGTTTTCCTTGTGGGCCAAAGGGAATTAAGTCGTAGTGTCCTGATTTTGTGTTGGAGCTGAAAGTTTAATTGCAAAGAAATAAGGCTAAAATTGTCTTTTGAAAGCATGTTTTAGGAAAGATTTAATAGACTTGACTTGAGTAACTTGTCCTTTGACAGTCTTTGCAACACAAAATGTAATTAAATAAATGCTTCTCACAAACCTCGGCATCTGTTTGTTTGTCCAACTAGACCCTCTGGAGCAGTGGAAGGATTTATGAAAGTCCCCTGATGATATGAGAAGAACACCTTTTAGCTACAGATTTAGACACCTTTCAAGTGCAGTGCTGATGTAGATTCCTGTTTGCCTGATAGATAGATTTATTAGGCTAGATTTATTAGGGAACCAAATTTAACTCATGAGGGACCCAAGTCTTAGATTATTGTCAGTTGTGAGCTGTGTTGGGTAAGTTACTGGAAAATTGTAGCACATTATATCAGGGCCATTCAACTTATTTTCCAAAGGGCCAGATTTGACAGAGAACTATGACTTCTGGGTTGAGTAGTTCCACAACACGTCATCGTTTTTGACATGAGGACACCAAACATTCACAGGTTATCATAGTTATCGAAAAGGAGAATGTATTGCAGTAACTATTGTATTTTCCGGACTATAAGTCACACTTTTTTCATCGTCTAAAATTCGTTTCGACATATACTTAGATGCAACTTATCTACATAAAATAAATGTGAATTTGTACATAACTATAAATATATCACCGGTCTCGACCTGGTCCCGACTGGACTCGAGCTTTTCCTGCTTCTCAAACAAGTGACAAATGCTGTTTCATTTGCTGTTATTCCGACAGTGAGGTGTGACACTGCCTCCGAGGTGCATCTACTTGTGTAAGTGCGGAGCTAACATTTATAAAACTGGAAAACCTGGAGGCTGCAGTCTCATGAACTGCACTGACACTCACGTTAGCACATACAGTAGTGCTTCATTTAACGAAAATAACAAGACAGAGAGCGAGGATTTGGTCTGATTTCAAGAGGTGTTCTCTTGATCACTTGAAAGACAAACACTGATGTTTGTTTGGTGACAAACATTGAGACAATGCTTATTGCAGATCATTTAGTGTCAATATAAGATTAATGCAAAGTTTGATCTACATCTTGCACTTTTACCTCATGCCAGTGACCCTTGGCCTCTTCATGTCATAAAAAAGCTCAGATGTTTATGGTGCCGGATTATGTAAAATTAATTTCTTCAAAAAAGTGCAACCTATACTCCAGTGCGACTTATATAATTTTTTTATGGTGACATACTATTGTTTTAATATTGATCATGGCTTAGATATACTCCATACGCTGTAGGTAATTGTACTTGATGGGAGGTGTATTTTGCAGTAGAGCAGAAGTCGTCCTCTGAAGTTATGATAGCGCCGGCTGGTCCGCACTAATCAAACTCGGAGGGAAATGAGGCGCTGCATTGACTGGTGATGGTGGGCCGGCCGCCTTGAATGTAATGACTGAAGACAGATCAGAGGTCACCAAATTAATGCAGACCCCTGTGCGCGGACCTCAAGAGCTAATTAATGTGGATCTGAGCTGGAGCCCTGGTGACGAGCTGTGGAGAAATTACACAATGAGTGAAGACCATGATGACAAATGTCCCACCAGATAATACTGTACTCTTATCACTGTGTGCCCCATTTTTATGAACAAGGGGGAGGAGGAAGCAGACATTTTTTATAAGACAGAATAGTTATAGAGGGATTTTCGGTCGACGTCGCCCTACAGCTCATGCTTTATGCAGAAAGAGCCGCTTAGCTGGGGAAACTTCTTTGAATAAAACAACGAAATGGGACGAAGCAGCTGTTTCGATCAGGTCTGACAGACGTTGTC
This sequence comes from Mugilogobius chulae, assembly GCA_038363315.1. Classification (NCBI taxonomy): domain Eukaryota; kingdom Metazoa; phylum Chordata; class Actinopteri; order Gobiiformes; family Gobiidae; genus Mugilogobius; species Mugilogobius chulae. Next base: position 51,575,333 of record CM076398.1, on the reverse strand, counting down.
TCCTGAAGCATTGACACAGCGTTTTTCTCATTGTTTTTTCACTCACCTGAATGTAACTTTTTCGTGTCGTAGGGTTGAATTTTGTTCACAAATGTTAAATTAAGGTTAAGGTTAAGGTTAAGGTTAAGGTACACTTTATTGTCCCCGTAGGGAAATTTGTCCTCTGCATTTGACCCATCCTTCAATGCCTCTGGGGCATCTCCTCAGGAGCAGTGATCGCCGCAGTGCAGCGCTCGGGACCCACCTCCAGGTGTTGTTGCTAGGCTTGGTCAGGACTACCGTAGCTAGAGATATTACCCTAACGTGCATGTTATTGGTTAGGGTAATTAGCAGCATAACTTTTGTTTTCGTGCAGTGATAAACTCTTGTAGTTAGCTGAAAGCGGAGCTTTTTCTATGGGCGACGACTCTTTCTGCAAAAATACTAAAACTCCAACCTGCAAATAAAAAACGTAATTAAGCCAAATACGTACAAATAGAAAAAGTTGATTACCTGCTGCATACTTTCTCAAACTGTGGTTGCTATTGGCAGTCCTTGAATGCCTCTTCAGTCACTCCTAAAACCTATAGTTTAATCCTAATTTAGAGCTTGATAGGGAAGAGGAATTGTTATTGTTATGTTTAAAACAGCCCAGTCTCTGGAGAAAACGTAGATATAGAACCAAATGTCAAAAACATACGATAAGCACGTTTTCATGACGTTTTTGATGGAAACTTTGGTTGAAGCCAAGTGGTGATATTTTCTTTGGGTTTAATGAGTAAATCTTAACCTGCCCAAAGCCACAGTCCTAAACATTTTGGTAACTTGACGCCTAAACTTTCCTGGTAAACACAAAGAAAATGTCGCTATGTGGCTTCAGACAAATTTCGTGATTATTTTACATTTTGGTTTATTCATGTAAAAATGGCGTGAAAACGTGCTTATTGTATGTTTTTGACATTTTGTTGTAAATCTCTCTTTTTTTTTTTTTTTTGGAGACTGTGTTGCACAACTAGAACTAGTTTTCATGTATATTTGAGAGTCAAAAGAGGGTCAAATATACTTTTCTTTAGTATCAAAATCAAGACAGCAATTTTAGTATTGTCACAACTCTTCATCAGACTCTATTGTGAACTACTTATCTTTTGTTCTCATATTGACAAGTGAAAATACTGTATATAATAATACTTCACATTTTGAAGGTTGAGAAGGATAGAAGTGTTACATACTGTATGTCCAAAAACAGTCCAGTCTCCGAAGAAAATGTAGATATAGAACTCAAAGTCAAACTCATACGATACATACTGTTTTTATGTCAATATGTAACGAAAAGCCAAAACATAAAATAACCACAAATTTTGGTTGAAGCCATGTGATGACATTTTCTTTAGGTTTAAGAAGTACATTTTAATCTACCCCAAGCTCCAGTTCTAAACGTACCTATTTTAGTAACCTGAAGCCTAAACTTTCTCAAAGAAAATGTCTCTTACGTGGCTTCAACCAAAATTTTGTTTTGGTTTATTCAGCTAAAAATCTTGAGAAAGTTCTCGTTTCTTTGAGCAAAGAGAATTTTTCACGTTTATTTGAGGGTCAAACCTTTTCTTTAGCCTCAAAATCAAGACGGCAATTTCAGTATTGTCACAAATCTACATCAGACTCTGTGAACCACTTGTTGACAGTTGAAAATATAAAATAATATCCCACATTTTCAAGGCTGAGAAGGATAGAAGTGCTTCGTATATCCAGAAATGTATCAAAAACAATCCAAATTGCCAAAAGAATCAAATACCATAACAATGTGGAGTCAAATTTATTTCTTTGGTTGATACATTACAAACTGTACATCGATTTATTTATTTTTTTTACCTGTCTGTACATTTTTCCCAGATCGTTGTCTAGCAGCAGCAGCAGTATCATTGGTTAAAGCCGCTGGGTTATAGCAGCTCTGATAATAGCATTAGACGCTGGACGTTGGACGGGCAGTGATCAGTTAAGGATGCGGTCGGCTGCCCTTGGACCGTCTGCGTCAGTGGAACTCCGATTCCCATCAGGCCCCTGTCTCCCTCCTGGTGTCTCCATCCTTCCCCAATAAGATCTCTGTCTCACCCTGGCCCGATGACCTTGGAGCTCCTCAGATTTATTCATGCTAAGTGCCTGTGTTGTGCTACTACCCGTTCTGCCTTCACAAAACTGGCACTGTGGCAGAAACTCCATGTAGGTCACTTTATTATCCAGCAGAACCAAACTTCCAACTTGTGAAGGCGCTCCTGGAATACTAATGCCCGTTCAATCAATGGGCCACAGTGTTGCTCAATATGAATGATCGAGAAAACGGCAGCGCTGGACGGTCCGTGTTAAAGCAGCTGCCTATGACAAAGAGCTGGCCGATCAAATTAGAGGATTTACAGGCTGTTGGTCTGCGGCTCACGGCCGATCGCTCGCTGTGCAGAGGGAAACCCTGCCACGGAGCACCTCCACCAGCGCACTGCATCACAAGAGCTGCCTTATTAACCCTGGAGCCGCAGCCAGAGCCTTAAGATGCAGTCTGTGAGTTTGGCCAGATATTGAGTTAGAGAAGCAGTCCCCAACGTTTTTTCTTATAGGGATGGGTACAAGCTTTAGATTTTATTCAAGGGACTGTTTGATGATAGTAAGGTATTTATATTTTGATAAAAACAAGTAAGATAATGTTTAAGGTATGTATAGCATAGACAGCACACAACTGATTTGGTCGCTGATTCAGTGATTAGGGACCATTAGCATTATATATACCGATCTATCTCTATTAACACTGAGTAATATGACAAAAAAAAGTATATTTTTGCTTAGGCATCAGACAATATTGAAATTGTGTGTTTTAGAGAAGGTGCAATTCTGTTTTGTTACTGTCTAATATGATGAATAACAACGGTGTTTACTACTTTTTCTTTAATTTGCCAAATAAAACATACACCTTTATTTTTACAAGGCCAAATGCGTCCCTCAAACTGTTTCAGCTTCGGCACATTTTTGAGAATAAGTGTTACTCTTTATATTTCTTTAGTTGGATTGACTTGGCTCTGGAGCATGTATGTTTGTTTGGTGTCTTAATATTTATCACAATAAATGCTCAAAATAGTAGAAAAAAAGCCTGTTTTACAAAAACTTTCGTGCAATAATGATCATTTGTCACACCAGTGACCGCAGTCCAGTCCTCCACTTGTCTGGTTCGTTGGAAAAAATAATTGCCCTGATATATACTACTAGAGATTATTACTTTGCGCACACAAAAGTTATGCTGCTAAGTCAACATTTGTGAATGAAATTCGATCCTACGACCCTTAAAAGTTACATTCAGGTGAGTGAAAAAAGGCGAGAAAAACACTGTCCCAAGCTTCAGAAGACACATTTTATACTTATTATTAATCATTTTACTATAATACATTTTGGAATTATTGTTAACTGTAAGTAAAAATAACAATGGCCAAAATGAAAACACACGGATAAGCTTTTGTGGACAGTTTGGTGGTGGTAAAATGGCGATAGTCTTTGTTGGAGATTTTACAAGAAGTAGCATGAGCAATTTGTCTCAACCTGGGATTTGATGTTGCTTATACATTTTTTTTATACTACACCAAATGACTTGCGTTATTAATTTGATAAACTCTTCTTTAAGCCACGATAAAGGTTTATTACAGCCGATTGTAAAATAAAATACCAGTAGACCATGTTACTTTGTTCAATCACTCTGGGGCCACCAACAAGACTTTTTCCTGTGTTAACCTTTTGAAAGATGACTGTAATGATCGCACCAACGCAGAAGTGCAGCAAAGCTAAACCAGAGAATGACAAAGCACAACTCAGACACAAAACTTATATTTCATCCATCTTCATAAGAAAGTGCCTTTAGACAGTTTAGTTTTTCTGCTGTCCACGTTTAATGAGGCTTACAATACCTGACTAAGCTGTTTCCGAGACTCACTCATACAGGGAAACTTGGGTTGATTGGGATCGTCGAGAAGGAAGTCTGAAGGCCAATAAAACTCGCTAGGCATTTTTTGGATCTGTCTTCTCTTTTATAAACAATGCAGTTGTCTGTCCAAAAAAATGCCCTAAAAAGCTGATTTGAATAGAGGAATATTGCTCCTCAACCTTCTAAGTAACAAAAGTATGATAAGAACACTTGATAACATGTATTTTAGCTGTTTTCGACCTAATTTTTGTCCAAAAAGCTTTTGTTTTACAGAAATTTAACTAAAATTGGCAGTCGTGTTGTCATGGCAACAATGCAGACTTTAGCCAGCTTGGTTGCTAATGGCTAATTTGGAGATTTACTCATGAACTGGACTAAAAGCGTTGTATTTAAGCATAGAAAGATAAGGATTTCAACAATGTGTGATTCCAAAGTTTGTGTCAGTGAGAATGTGAGAGAAACTGTTGTAGTGATTGTAGTTTTCTGCTTTTCCGCTACTGTTACCTGATTTTCTCTTTTCACATGTCATACAACTCGATGTTCAGCCGTAGTTGCGGTTGTTTGTATTTATTATCAGACTTTAGCTGATTTTTGTAGGCTGCATTCACAGTACACTTTTGATCCAGATCAGGATTAATTTGCCTGGATAATCTGGTCGGTTGAGTAATTGTAAATGAGCAAATAAACTTTGATTTGGTCCAAATTTTCAAAAATCTGGTCCGGTTGGAGAGGTCGATCTCTGCTCAGTTGAATCTTACAGTAGAGCAGTTTGTTTGTATTGTGAACGCAAACAGACCGAGAGCGGAACAAAGTCAGGAAGTAAACAGTGACATGAGCCCATAGAAGGAGAAGGCCATAGTTTTAAAGCTTAAGGGAAACTAGAGATGCATGTTTTAATAATGTTCTTTAACCGTTAGTTGGAACCCTTCTCTGTCAATAATTGATGAATCATTTATGTCAACACAGTACTTTTTTATATTCACTGGACTGAGCACAGCAGAGCTACGAGAGTCAACGCAGACAAGTGAGAACTGTGCACAACACCACTGAATAGAAGCCTCCGTAAACACCACTGTAATGCACCGTTATAGTGCACGTTCAATAAAATCACTCATAAATGTGGAATCTTGTTTTAAAGTTGCTGCCAACGTTAGCCTCTTACCTTAGCTTGAAACATTGATAGTTTCCATGACAAAATCAGTCTGTTTCTTCTCCAACATAAAATCCAAGTGAATAAATCCATGCATGATTGGTATTAGTTAGTGATGGGTCAATACCACAACTTTGGTATCGATACGATATCGAGTATTTTCGGGAGATTTTTTCAATAACAATACCGATACTCGATACCAGTATAACCTTACAGGTGAAGAAACTTTAAAGAAAATTATTTCATATAGTCTTTAAAAGAACAAGCAAATCAGCAAAAACAGGTAGTTAGCTGTTTTAAAAGACTCAAAACAATAAAGAAATGGCCTCAAAAATTCCAAAATGAATGCCTTGCTTTAAAATATACATATGCAAATTATTATTGATATTTTCATAGTATCGATACTGAAATATTAGTGATCGATATATCTGTATTGATATCTCAATCACTAATATTAGTCCTTAAACACTGCAGTTTCACGCAGCATTACTTAGTACTCATGATATAAACATTGTTTTTGTAGTTTTCTTCCCACTCAGACACATGCCAGAGCTATAAATGGAGTATACAACTAAATGAGTAGATTACATACCTTTCCGAGACGATTTTACTGGAGCATTTTACCCGGCCCTTCACTGCTCTCTTCAAAATGTTTGTACAATGTCACTCACACTAGGTCCTTTAATGTAGTTTGTCTCCTCTGACTTTCATTCACTTTTGCCACTCACTGCTGACACTTAGAACACTGCAATGTCATCTGCATAACTATAGCTAATTGTTTGTACAAATTGTGTTTTATACTGTGAGTTTAGGTAAAGTTGTCTAAAATATAGATCCACATCTAAGCGCCAGCCACATTTCAGTGTTCGGTTCGCCTCCAAAAGTGCGTTGCATAAATCGTGACTTTATTACTCTTCCTGAAAGCTTTACTGCGCTAAACCCTTTCTGCGTTTTCAGACAAGTGCAATGAGTGAACAGAAGAGACACCGTCAGTTGCTGAGCAGAGGGACTGTATAAAAACATCCATAAACAACACGGCAGCATTTTCCAATCGTTTGCATTGAAGGCTTTGAGTAAATATTTGGAATGTAAACATCACTCTCCCTGGACTTGTTTTCTTCTGTGTCTACAAAATACACCGTGTAAATGGCCTCTTATGACCTTAATCACCTTTAACAATCATACAGGCTGAAGTGGCATAATGTAGTCAAACTCTGTAGTCAAAGTGAACCATTATTTCTAATTAATATATATGTTTTTAAAGATTTACTTAAGAGTAGCAAAAGTAGCCACAAGAGAGAAACAAAACAAGTCTTTTAATTAGTTATCATGATCAGTTTAGAAGTTCTTTTTTGCAACTTCAGAAGCAAGTAAGGTGGCAACAAGTAGCATGTACTGTATATTAGGAGTGTGCATTGTTTTAATCTGGTGATGCATTTTGTCATGATACACGTCACATTAATACACGTCGATACGATATATCCCCCACAGCGATATATTGCAGTTTTTACTTTGTTTTTACTTTGGCCTATAACAAAGTGAACTTTTTTAGTTTGTTTGTTTTGATAGGTCAAAAAATACAGTTAGACACATAAGTCACAAAGTATATTTCTGTTAATGATGACTGTATTGATACTCAGTGAGTGCGTTTACATGCGTGCGAATAACCCAATTATGATCAGGAGTTTTAAATATTCTGGTTTTGTGTTTGTCCATGTAAACACCATATTCTGATTTCAATAACCTGTTTACTCTGATGAGAAACTATGTTATTCTCACTGGAGTTTTCTGAAAATAACTAGAATATTGTGACATGTAAACACCATAACCTTATGTCTCACCGATGGAGCCAACTGTGCATGTGTAAACTCAAAAAACTGATCTGGCAGAAGCAGCTCATTTCACAAAATAAATGAAAATTATTCTTTTCTTTTTCATATACTCATTTTCTAGCACCTTTTACTAAAGCTCTGACTGCATTCTACAGTATTATGTTCTTAATGTTTTGTATGTTATCCGTTTGTTGTTGGAAATTAAAAACAAAGTTGCAGACATGCTTACTTTCTTTCTTACCATATCTGTGCCATTGTTGCCATAGTTACCAGTCTAAATGTCCAGGATAATCTCAATGCTCATGTAAACAGGAACATGGATATCCAGGTTTCTCTGAGCGCATTTAAACATCAGATCCAGAATATTGTCACTGCCCATAACCGGGTTATTTGAGCACATGTAAACACACTCAGTGATTCTCTTGACAGTATTAATACCGGACAACATTACCTCTTAAGTTTTTAAAAATAACAAAAGGCTCTTTAATATTTTTTCTGATTATATAAAGTGATAATTGGTATGTCAATTAGATGGCCTTCTTAAAGATGCAGTGCTGCTTTTTACTGACCTGGCTGAATAGTCAATTTTTAACTCACTATTGGCGTTGAAATCAATTGAAATCCAGAAAGCTATGAATATGCATGATGTGATCAAAAACATTGATATCGTTATTGGGAGTTCGAGTAATGTGATAGATCACCTAATTGATATTTTCCAACACCCCTACACCATGCACTTCCTGGCTTTCAGATAATGCAATTCACTCCGAAAAGTCAAAACAGTGAAAACCATCTCAATAGATCTCCTTTCTTACCTTAAAATTTTGTCTTTGTTGGTATAGGATACCAAAAAAGACAACATTTTAAGATCTGTTAAATAAACAAGCGGTACTAAAGATTAGGGTTTTTTTATACACTCGAGCACCAGCTGCAAGACATACAACAGGCCTATTCAACCTAAGGCCTGGGTGCCAAATCGGCCCTCAGTTCACTTTCCTAATTTTATAGAAGTACATTTTCCCTTGTTTGTAGATTGACTTCCGGAAATAGTGGCCAACTTAAAATTTTCTACCTTGACTATATTTGTATGTCCAAAAAAAAACAATTGCCTATGAGTATTTTGTTTTAACTACAGTTGATTTTTCTCATTCATTCATTCAGTGAGAAAAATGCAGTCTTTTTCATATTTTTAGCAAAACAATCCACTGCTAATATTCTTGAATAAAGATAAATCTGATCTAATTTAAGGATTTATTCACTTATTATTCAATTTAAGATGGTCACTTTTCCAGTTCTGGTTTAATTCTGCTCTAGATCCCTATTTGATGCTGAGAATCTTCTGGTTCAGATTTGTGGTTAGCGCTGATTTTGGTAGAGCGATAAAATAGACTGTAGCATTGGTTATTATCACTTAAGAAACAATCAAGTCTTGTGTATAAATTTTGAAATCTCAAGTCAATTCGATGACGTGCAATTTTTGTGCAAGAAGCCGTGGTCCTGGGTAAAAATCTAGCCCTCCGCAAAATTTTATTGAACAGTCCTGCCAATACAAGATTACGTTTGAACCTATCCAAATGCAAGTTTGAGTAAAAAAAATGGAATTTTACTTAATAGAAGTGCTTTATGAACTGCTTTTATAATAAATCTGTTCTTGAAAAAGGGCCACACAATCAGTAAAATACAATGCATTTATTATGAGATTGGAATGCATATTTGCAAATGAGTATTCGGTCCTCGAGGTCAAAAAGTTTAAGAACCTCTGTCTTAAACTGCATGGACAAAATCAGGCAGAGTCTCCCCTCATGTGTCCTGGACTTTAGCTGAAGTGATTGTTGTGTCCTGTGTCTTGTGTTTGCAGCTCTGTGTTCGGAGGAGTGGTCCACGGCCGCTGCGTCTCTCCTGACACCTGCCAGTGCGAGCCGGGCTGGGGAGGATTGGACTGCTCCAGTGGTGAGTGCCCCTTTACCCCCCTTTCACCCTTAAAGACTGACAGTGAATGCTACATCTGTTTGTATGCACATCTATCTCAAAGCTGCTTAGCTGTGTGTCCTCTCTTCTATAGCAAACACAGCCAACGGAACAGGTAAGGCACAATGAATTCATTCTCATTTGCTGGAAGTGATTTGCCTGATGAATCTAGTGAGTGGATGGATGCGTGGTCCCCCTGTGTCTGCCTGGAGCTCTGTTATGGTGCTAATCATGATTAGGCTGGTCCGGCGCTGCAGCGTAGGGGGGAATCGATGCAGAGCGCAGTCATTGTCCTGTTTTTACTGGGAGACTTCCGCAGAGGTCCAGTCTGTAATCTGCCTAATGTTTGCAGGTTCTTCACATTTAAAGAGCCCATACTGTATTATTTTGTCTATGTTATAATTATGTTTTCCTCATCAAAAACACAGCTGGAGTTGCACTTTGTTTCAGTTACACATGTTAAACACAAATTCAGCTCATTATATTTTCTGTCAGCCTGAAAACTTGCTATTCCACCTTGTGATGTCATTAAGGCTTGAATTGCCTAATCTTGTTGGTACAGCTAAGGTTTTAGTCTTGTTATAAATTGCTTGGTCGCTCAGTGCAACAAAAAGTATTGGAGATTTGTTGTAGTAATCTCAGTTTGAACAAAAGGAGAAACAGAATATTCAAGGCAAAAGACAACAACTCATTCTTATTCTAGTGTGCTGTAGTGTAAGTCTAGTCTGATGTATCAGCCGGTTTCATTTCACTCTGTGGAAATCATCTGACGTCTCAGCATTGGGCTTGTTTGTTCTATGGTAGGCGGATCCTATTTCGCATTAACCAATCACTGCCGTTTGTTCGCTACCAGACATACGTATGCACTGGGACCAACACATGAGTCGGTTGCAGAACATACGTACGGGAAGTTCAGCGTAAAGATAGTCAGTAGTGATCGTTGCTGTTTCCAGTGAAATGAAAGTGGCTGATGCATCAGGCTAGAGCGACATCATCACATACTGTATATTTGATATTTGAATCTAAATTTCAGGCAGCTTCTACTTTTTCAGCAAACTACAAACAAGCACTTGAATTTCACGTTACCGCTAATTTCTGTTGCTGATTAGTCAATCGTCTCTTAAGCTTCAAGCTAAGATTCAAGCAGCAACAAAAACTGAAATTCCTGACCTAGTAGCTGAAGTGAAATAAAATGGACCGGCGACACTAGGTGGCGCTAGCCTGACTAGTGTAAGTCAGTTCAAAGGCGGCTAAAATAAACTTAAATTTTATTGTCCACCAAAGTGGAAATTTGTCTTTGGTTCACCATCACATGCACAAACAATCAGGCATCCTGATGAAAATGTTTGTCAGTATTAAAACTACCACATAACAACATCACAATGTGGAGTGAAACATTATGAGCTTTGCTGACAGAGACTAATCTGGCTCTACCACATAGATTCTCATGATTTTTGTGATTTTTGTCAAATCTGAAGCATCATCACCCATCAGATAATAATTCAGATATTACCATGACATTTTGTTTTTTCCAGAAAGCTTTAATATACATTCCAGAAACGATAATGTGTAGAACTCAATTCAGAGTTATAAACATTTCAATCTTAGACAGAGACAGCAAGATTACTCCAACATTTGTAAACAAAAGAAAAACAACTATGGGTTTGTTTTTGATGAGGAACAGGTATTATAACATGGCTAAATCTCACGCGGGCTCAGTTGTGCATAATACAGAACCTTTAAGTGTCCTGAGGATTTCACAGAAGCATTCTCAGCTCTTGACCCAGTCTGTGTTCCCCGCGTCTGCACCCCTGACCTGGACTTTTAGCTGCAGCTGCCAGCATTAAACATTTATGGTCTTTTGCATATTCAGAAATGAGTAATGGGAGCAAAAAAATAATATCGGCTTGTTACTGTACAGATCTATGCGTTTTCATTTGCACAAGAGCCATTGCCTGATTAGAGCTGCGTGTAAATCAGAAAGGTGGACTCAGGAGTGACAGGGGTATGTGCTGCGTGAGGCTGTGGCCCCCGGGGGACACCACTGACCCCTGTGGGCGGGGGGAGTCGCGTGCAGGTGCCGGGCCTAATCCACCTTAACAGTAGAGAGTTAACGATTGAGAAAAGGCATTATTCATAAGTGTAGATATCCATCCAGGCAGGAGTCCAGGCTTTCTCATTTGCAAGCTTTCATCTGCAGAAATGAGGAATGCGTGCCAATTCTGAAATTAAATCTGCCCTCCTTTTTCCGTTGTGTAAATGGTGCAGCTTTTTTGGCTCGTAAATTTCGCCCGGGCTCACAGATAGGTGCGTCGCATTAATCTTTACCGGATAAAAATCAATGTCACGGTTTATTTGCACTTTGTTTTGATAACGATGGAGTGGAGTTGAGAAGGGTTAGCGCTAGATAGTCAGGACGGGAGGGACGGAAGTGAGCCGGTTGCCATGGTGATGAGTTTATTTCTGTTTCTAAGATGGCCTTAACTGTTATTTTTTACGTAAACTTTTAGCCGTTGGTTTATTCTGACTAGAAAGAGGGTGGGACCTTGTCATTCCCAAATTTGAGTCAAATTCATTGGGCGCATGCCTTTGACTATGGAAAACACCTACAAAGACAAATAGCCTAACTTAGAAAATGCTATATTTTATGATTTACTTTAAAATATGTTTTTAAGTTAAATATGAGCTCAAATGTTTGTAAAAACACAATGTTTAGCTGCTAATAATCTTAAGTTCAAGGTTGACATTAGTGTTAAATTGAATGATTTTTATGAATGTACATGTAGTAGGTACGAGATTTCATGTGACTTAAATGAATAAAATAAAATAAAATAAATAACGTTATGAAAACATTATAAACTTTCCTAACAGACTTTCTAGAAGGATTATCTGTCCGCTCTACTGCTCATGCCCCATACAGAAAGAGACGCTGTTCGTCTAGTTAGCTGGGGAAACTTTTTAATTGAAACAACAAAACGAGACGAGAGCAGCTGTTTTGATCAGGTCTGAACTGGTGTGATGGACTTTTGGCTCCTGAAGCTTGAGACAGTGTTTTTCTCATTGTTTTTTCACTCACCTGAATGTAACTTCATAGGGTCATAGGGTTGAATTTCATTCACAAATGTTGAATTAGCAGTAGGGCTGGGCGATATGAACAACACATATATACGATACACGATATACTGTATATCTCGATATCTTTGAAATTACATTTTTTAAGTTAAATTTTTTTTTTAAGCTTGTTGTCTGCTGATTAGAAAGTAGGAATCTAATTTTACATTGAATAATTACATTTTGGTTCTATCTTTTGTTGAGTAAAACCAAATAAAACTAAATTTTATGCCACAAGTTTATAATTTGATTATCATAACAAATTGAAAATGTCACTGATCTTCTCATTCTTTTTGTCACTTTTCTCTGTAACTGTAAATCAGTTTTATTAGCACTTATTACTCAGAATATCTTGTTCAGTAAATATCTCGATATACGATAAATATCGATATATTACCCAGCCCTACTTAGCAGCATAACTTTTGTTTGCTCACAGTGATAAACTCTTGGAGTTAGCAGACAATTGTGCTGGCCGGACTTGTTGCCACTTGTGTCAATGAGCTGCAGCTCTTTCTGCATACCGGGTGTGCGCTCATCTCCAGTGTTGATGAGCAAATAATCCCTCTATAAGTCTCATATGGTTGGAAATCTAAGACTGCAAGTGACAGAGAACATATTTAGCTGTTTCTGGCAGTTTAAATTATAAAAATATAGTAAAGTTAACAACTAGCATGATTGACTCAATTTCGGCAAGTGACAGGCTTGTTGTTATTACAGTTGTGGTGGCCATCTTGCGAGTGGATAAGCAGCAAAATACAATAAGAAATATAATGTAACAACAAGGCCACATAATTCACACAGTAAAGGGGGTAATTTAACATACAATTATGTATACATTTATAGTAATACGGAGAACATACGAAGAATATACATGTAAATATTCAGCTGCTGCATTGAACTGATGCACAATTTAACGTTATTTATGTGTCATTATATAAAATGAACACAAATATAAAATGTACAAATACAAAAAGGTTCAATTATCAAAGTATTTAAGGGAAAAGGTATATTAAAAGTTCAGCTTTCTATTAGTTTGACTGAACTCTGCCAGAACTGGACGTTGCTATAGGTTACAATGACTGCGCTCTCTCTAGTCATTATAACTCAAACCTTTTACTGTACTTACCCATTACTTAAACCCTTTTACTACGCTTCCCGTCCCTCCAGACCTGACTTTTTCGCTTTAACCATCGAGAAGTAGGTGTGTGCTCCTCTGACTGTCACCGTGACGACAGTGTAGGACGCTCTGAAGGCCCCGGAGCAGAGACTAGCACCTCGGCTCTCTTCTTTCTGGAGCGGTTTCAAAGCCCTGGTTTTGAGTGCTGGCGCCTGCGGGAAAGCTCCTTGTTGTGGGCAGAAGGTAGAAGCGAGCCGGCTGCTGTCCACCGGCCCAAACAGAAGCCTTCCTCGCAGTCACCCCGAGGCGCCACAGCTGACCCCAAATCACCCCCACACCGCAAAACAAGTGCCTGAACTGGGTAAAGGAAGCAGGGTCTGTGCTGTGCAGTTGTAGTGAATGGTGAGCTGACTGATGCCTGCTTTCTGTTGTGGAAAATGCTTCACTAATCGCCATGACATATGATTATTCCATTTTTATTTATTTTAATAGTCTCTCCAGCCTGACTTAAACACATAATTTTCACATTTTCCTATTCAATTTGATGAATAATTCAAAATATCTTGGGTTTGGTACTGTCCAGCGGTGTTAAATACATTTATATTGATATCAGCGCTGGCTAAAATGTTTTATAATACTTTCATTCCGAGTTGTTTTACTGTGTGGGTCCAGAGACGGCAATAAATGATATCTTTGCAGTCCCAAAGCAAATACAATATCGGGGTGTCCGCATTAAAGTCGATACATTAATGTCGCTGAGTTTAAGGCTCTTAAAAGGTAATAAAAATCTTTATCTATTTTATGGCTGCTCGTTTTGGGATGTATTAAAGTTTTGTCAGAAGTCAGACTATCTTGCAAACAGGCTGCACAAAACATCCCTGTATAAGAGATTTAGATTTAGTTGTGGAGCTGAGGAAACCCATATAAAGGCTTTAAAAACTGGAAATGCAACTTGTTAAAAATGTATAGGCTACAGAACAATATTGCTGCACTTTTTAGCCTAAGTTTTAGGATGAAGTTTTAATTGTTTTGAATAATATTAAATCGTCTTACATTATTACATTTTTCTTCAAGCTCACTGTGTATAATTTAATAATTTAGAATTCATAGTTGTATTTACGGTATGTATAAATTAATTCTGTTCACATAAAGTACCAGTTAATATTAGGGCTGTGCAATTAATCAAATTTCAATTTCATTGATGATTATTGCTGTCATCGTTTACAAAAATTGTGTAATCGAGGGATCATGATTATCAGTCGTAACTCAGAAATGTGTTTGTAAGCGCACATGTATACTGTATTTCTTTAGGTTGGAAAAGTAGATCTCAGCTTCTTTAAAATTATATATATATATTTATATATTTTTAACTGTGTATTTTTTGAAGAAATGTGAACCATTTCATTTGATCTCTGATTTAAGAGGCACTAATGCTCTACACTCTTTCTAAGCAAATAATCATTTAAATAATCATGATTTCAATTATGATTTAAACAATCATGATTATTGTTTTCATTATAATCAAGCAACTCTTTTTTATATGGCTCTCCAAAGACCACCAGATCAAATCTCAGACTATAGGCGTAAATTAGAGTTTAAAATGGTTTAAAGGTGGTTAGTAGGTGATTTTTACACGTCAAACACGATTTAGGTTTTAAATCTGACTAGTTCCACTCATAAAACATTCACCACATGGTTAAAATTGACATGTATTCATTTTGGTTGCATTTATAGCTTATAAACGTCTTTTTACAAACAACAAAGTGAAACTGGAGAGGACCACCCAAGCTCAGCCAATCAGAGCACAGCATTCAGCTCCTGACTAGAACTAAAATTCTTTAATATTCAGTTCAGACAGTACTCAGAGATCAAATTTTTTTACAAAGTGCTTTATTTACCATGTACTTTTTAGTGGAAAACACAAAGTTAACTAATTTACAACTAAAAAAGTTAGTTACCCCACCTTTAAGTCGGGAGTTTCAAACCCACAAGATAATTTCTGATAAATTGCACATAACAACAGGTCCCACAATGCACTGCAGCATGCATTGAACGGCTCCAAATAGTTATATTTTCTCCAAATTTTCTTGAGGAGGACAGCCTGACCCTGATTACCCACTTTTATGTACTTTTTAATGTACTTTGCTACATGGGCCTAGAATCATTTAACACAGTTAAAGTGTTACAAGTTATAATAATTTGTCACATGGTCACTCCTGTGTTATTTATGTTGATTTTGGCCCAGATTTACAATGTAGTTGCTTGGTAACCTGTGTGAATTCCCCTCCACGTGTCATATTTACTGGACAAATACAAGAATAAACTTCACCAAAGCAATCAAAGTGGGTAAAAACAAGCTAAATGTTTAGTAAAATCTTAATCATAAAACATGTTTCCTATACATTTCACTACAAATGTAGTCTAACCTGTCATAACCACTTCAAGCTTTTTTCACAGCTGTTAGGAGCAAGACGTGTCGGTATGCAATGTTAGTTACTCACAATCAACAGATAAACTTAGTGTAGCTTGGCGAACAAACGGGACATTGTAAGATGTAGTCAGGACATTGTGGAGTAATTTCCACCTGAATAGATATATTAACAAGATGTCTGTGCTAGGGAAAAGTTATTTTATTCTAATAAACACTAGTATTGTATCTTTAATAAATGTCAGACAATGCATTCCTTCATAAAAACAAACCAAAAAAGCACAGGGAACAGCTAAAATAAGACACTGTTGATTGAATAATTGGCCACTAAAGATTTACAATATGCACATTTAATATTGTGTTGTAAAAACAGTACCAAAGCCCTAGAAGCCCCCTTACATCTAACAAAACACTGGCTGGACAGACTATTTCCGCTCCATCCAATCCATCGTGTGACATGTCTTTTCATTCTGTGCTTGTTGCTGTGTTTCTGACAAAATGAACTGTCTTCCTTCTTTTGTATCAATAAATTTTTTTTTTTCACTTTTGCAAACTAAAAAAAAAAACATCCAAAGTAAAAGAGCGGAGCATCTCTCTCTGCTCCCCGCTGGATTGCGAATGTAAATGTGAAAATGGATTACGGATCTGAAATGTTGGGCTCAATATCATGGAGTTGATTTCTTTAAAAGGCAGATGGAGCTTGCGCCGGTCTGTAGTCATTTACTCTCTGATGTGTGCTGCCAAACTGGTGATGTTATTGATCGCTGCAAATACAGTGTATGCATCTGCGCGGCATAAAGGAAAAACAGCAAATCTAATCTTTTTCTAGGATGTTATTGGTTATTGAATAAAACCGCTTAAAGTTGTTTGGCATTATGAGTTTTTCCTGAAGTTTTTTTTGCAAAGTAGACCCACTCCTCGTGCTTGGATTGCCGCGGATTCTTTAAGCACGGCTGATTTCGTTTGCGTGATGAACCTGTCAGGCGGGTCAAGCACATGTCTGTGTAATAACCGCTTTCATATCTCCACAATGGCACCTATCGTATATTTAGCTCGTGTTCTTGAAGACTTAAAGCTCAACGAAGCACTAAGATTGATTCGGCGCGGCTCTGTCAGATAATAACAGGTTCCCGCAGTCTGGGGGAAGAGAACAGTTCACAAATATTGAACTTTAGGAGATGGTGCTTTCTGCAAATTAGCCCTGCGTTATTGTAGACGCCCACATGTGCCGGAGAGAGGCAGAGATCAATGCGACGCCGGAATGTGGAGTTTAGCTTTGTAAACCGGCAAGCATCCTTTTGTTGTATAGGAGGAATCTATCACACTTAATAGGCAAATGTAATGTGTCTGGTCAGGCGGCGCGAGTAACGTATTCCTCCCTAATGCATCAAACGGGATGCTCTTGTGAGGGCGCCGCACGCTCCAATAAGTGATGAATGTGGTCCATTACGCTATAGCCTAATATACACCCAGCACAAACTTTACTGTTAATAATTACACTTAATATCTGTGACCCGGCGCTTCAGAGCAAAGCTGCACTTCCTTCTGCAAATATGATTTTATTTGGGATGTTTTCAAGCTTTGTTAGGAACCAGAGCGTAATCGTAACCTTTGTTCAACAGGAATATTATTATTATATAAGCAGTAACCCATTTCTATCAAGATTATGTTTACAAATGTTCTTTATTTTTGACAGAAGTTCAGTTTCATGGCAAGAGGAGCATGTGAATAATAAATGCTTAAAATAATAAATTCATTACCATACTGTACTAGAACACTGAAGCACTGATCCCAACTTTAGAGCTGAAGACATTTAGTATTAATGATGTGTATCCCTGAGATGATTGTACGAGAGCCTTGAAATGTTCTGCTTTTGTATTTAGTAATGAACTATAATTTATGTAGATCATACTTTTACATTTGGTTCATTGTAAAATATAGATTTGATCTAATATGATTTAGAACATAAACAGGTCTATTTAACCTGGCCATACCTTCTCGTCAAATCTGATCCAGTCACAGCTCAGAAGCTAAGCAAGTTAGGGCCTGGTTAGTACTTGGATGGGAGACCGCTGGAACACCAAGTGCCACAGTGAGTCGACAGAGTGAATTGTCGTTGTGTCCTTGAGCAAGACACTTAACCCACACTGCCTCAGTGTCTGCGTACACTGGGTGAGTAAATGCTTGATTGTAAAGCGCTTTGAGTGCCTTGAAAAGTGGAAAAGTGCTATATAAATAGACCATTTACCAATATTTTAGTCAGAAGAGCTACCCTGTCCCCATGTCTATGTTCACACAACAACATCACTGAAATTAACAATAAAACAAGATTTTTTACTATAATTCTTAGTAACAGTTTGACTACGTATTTACAAATTAACAAAAATATTTTGGGAACCACTGCTTTTAAATTATACTTCCTCAGGAGATGAAAAGTTGATCTAAATGTGAGAACATATAAAACATGTTTCCAAAAAAGTAAATGTTTTTGTGACACTAAAAGGTTCCTGGTCCGACTGGAAAATACCTGCCCCAGAGCAGGAGCTCAAAAAGTCACAAAAGTGTGGTCCCAGTCCATAGTTCCTTCTCTGTACCAACATGCACATGCCGCATGTAGTGCCTGAATCAACTAAAACAAAGAAGGCAGCTCCGTGGATGTACGTGTTTCTGCTGCCACAGATTCATTTTTAGCAGAAAACACATTTACTTTTTGAAAGAACAATGAGAATATTTCATTAAACGTCCCAACTTTTTCCAGAGGAAGGGAAGGTTCCAGATGTATAATGTGGAAAAAAACTCAAATGGTGTTCAACACATATCCACCTATGGCCTGAGACAAGTTCATGTCCGTTGACTTTCTGTATAAAGCTCTAGAATTGTTAAGCCATGCCTCTTCATTATCAAATTGTAACAGGCATCGGGTTTGGACTTGTATGTTTTTAATATTAGAGTGTAATTTTTATCTATATTTCTACTGAAATCAAATAGGTGGTAGGTGAAAACAAGAATTTTCAGAGCACTCAAGCATCAGCTGGATTACAGTATCAATCAGTCTACGTACAACTTTGATTAACAATTATCACATGGTTAAAAAACACCCATATTTTATTATTTGTCAGTGACGATCCAAATGAATGAACATCTGCTGTGAAGAAATGTAAACTGGCTCAATTATAGCTACAAATCTAATTTACAACTGCAGGATAATTGGTCCCTTTTAACAGTGTAAGCACCAAAGATTTTATTGGATTGAAAAAATAAGCGTTGTAAATGTAGGTTTGGTCTGGGAGAGAGACCTTTAGCAAATTGTTTTAGCCTGAAATCAGATTCTCAGAGCTGAAGTTGGCACAGTGTCTGGCGTATGTGCTGCAACGCGACCCCTGAGCCACAGAGCTGTGATAAATAGTATAATTTTGGCCCCATCAAGTGAAAGTGTTGTCACAATACAAGAATGTAAACGTTTAGTAAGAGGTTTGAGGCTTGATTTGAGCCCACACTAAAAACAAAAACAATTGTAATATTAATAATTGTTTTTTTAATATTATTATGTGACCTTATACTTACAAATTTCTCATTTCTGGACTATACTTTTCTTTCAAGCTTTGAACTATTATACTTTTATAGAACAATGTGGCTAAATTATAGACCTTCATTCACTTTCTCTAACAAATGAGGTTCATGTACATTGTTTTTCCCTTTATAAATCTAGTTGGTGCGGCTCATACTCAGGTGTGAAGATTACAGCACCTTCTAAAATTAGAAAGGTCAAATTTTGTATCTGCTCACATGCACCTGCAATTTAGCACAATAAATCAGGCCCATTATAGACATTTCTATTTTGTGGAGTAGGCATGGGACGATATTAAAATTGCACTCATGATTATTGTGACAAAATAATCGCGATTAACGATGTTATCACGATAATTTACTACACATAAAAGTGCACATAAATCAAAATTTATTAGCACACATATGTATGTGTTTGAACAGCTACTATTGTATTTTGGTCTAAGTACAATCGATAATGATTCAAAGTGAACAAATGTTTACAATGTTGAGCGAAAATCTACTAACTTTGTCATTAATTAACTTTAACACATGAACCTTTTCTTTGTTTAACCATAATACAGCTTCTTACTGGGTTCACTGCAGTCAGAATTTAGATGCTCTTATGAAGCCACAAGCGCACACCCATTGACACGGGTTTGTCCCAGGCTCCTGCCTTAAACACACAGGGGATCACACGGACTTAGCTCTGGTTCAGTACGCGCTCGGCATTGTCATTATAAGTAAAAGGGCATTTCATTTACAATGACCATTTTTTTCTTTAAAATGAAGAGTGTAGGGGAAAACTGCCATAATTCGTGTGCAGTTGTTTGTATAATAATGCATTAATATCTTACCGGTTGTTCTCCTAATTGAGCGAAATTTCCAGATTAAAAAGATCTAGTGGCAACTCCCACTCTGTACTGTGGGCATTTATTATATTGCGATTGGCCAAAACTACTATATGGCACCATGTTCATTTACCACATTGTTATTGGCTGATGGACCTGTCAATCTAAATGCGTATGCCTTATCATTGAGACTAAATAAAGTTGAGATTGTGATCTTTCGAAATTAAAATTTTTGGCAAAGCAGTAATCCAAAATAAATGTGTTTGCCCTGCAGAGCTGCACAAAATGACTGAATTAACCAACAGAAGGTAAGATTTTGCCATCTACAAGAAATAAGCAAACGAATTTGAATGAACAGGTGAAGATGTGACCTGGCTGGGCAAACAATCTTGATTTCAGATTCAAATTTATTTGGTCTCTTCACAAACAAAAGAAAAATAAGGCTTTTACTAAAGATATTTAACATGAACTATATAGACTTCAAATCTGTGCAATATAACACAAAGACAAAAATCTATTATTTTGCTTCAAGCCACATATTTTGTTTTTATAACTCATGAATTTACTCGATTTAGATCTCTCTATCTTTTCGATTAATTGCCCAGCCTTAGATGCGACACTTACATTTTTACAAACAGAAGCGTCTCTATAAAGGCCCGGGACATTACCAAAGCACAGCAAAACGACTTTCTGCTGTCACAAGCATTAAAACTCTCACACGCGGAACATTCCTCTTCCTCAAAACATGACTTTTTTTCTCCGGCAGCACAAATCCTAACAGACGCACACCCAAACACGCATGTGAGCAGCCGCTTACAACTGTATCTAAATAACTCCTGCAGTTTTCACGACGCCTCTAAATCCATAAAAATCCAAAAGGCTCGGCATAAAGTTTTAAAGAGCAGTCTGAATTGATTCCACTCTTCGTTACAGCCGCATGTAAAGACGGACATTTTCTGGAGAACTATAAATATTCTAAGTGTTCCGTTCGGATGGGGTTCAGCGCTGCTTGTATCTGTCATTGAGCGCTGCCTGCTCCGTTTTCATAGATCAAAGCCGCGGGGCAGAGCTGTTCCTTCGGGAGCGGGGCGGACAAAGCCATCTACGTTACGGCCGCCGTGAGACTCTGTTGACTGGGCTGTGTTATTTTCCTCTGTCAGATAAGCAGCCGGAGCATTGGACTGTGACTTGTTTTTCTGTGACAGGATTGAGACGTCTCTGCAAAGGGTCGGCTGCCCCGATAACTGTGAGGAGACTCATCAGTTTGAGCTGTGATTTAAAGGTCCTGTGTTACTTAAAGGAGATCTATTGTGTCATGTGTTTAGTAATAGGTTAAGACAGTAATTCTCAAACTTTTCTTTGCCATAGAAAAAAATATCCACGCCCCCACCTTATAAAAACCTTTTTAATAGTCTGCAAAAGTACAAAAAATGTCTGTCTGGGATATTTGGATAATAATTTTGGCAACAAATAATATTTTTAAAAATGTATATTTTGTTGTTCAATTAATAAACTATGTCCCCAGTTCCATAATAATAACATAATAATAGTGTACATCAGTTTTGATAGGTTTAGGATCAGAATATTATTTCATTCTGTTTATGCTGAACAGGTATTATATATGAAAACTAATGTTTTTGTCTTGTTTAGTCCTGGGTTAGTCCTGTTTCAGTCCTTATGAAAAACCTGGTTCAGTTCTGGATAGTCCTGGTTAAAACCAGCTGAGCGCTCACTAAATATACTGGGGGAAGAAAAACAATTCTTTTTTCAAACTTTTCAAAGTAAACATCACAGACATGTATGGAAGAGTTCACCGCATTGCTGCTGATCGAGGCTGATTCTCAGCGTGTATGAGGTGTTAGCATCACTCTTGGTTTAAACACTTTAACGGGCCTGTGTGATTCCTGGGTCTTTTTGGATTATTTAAAAACTCAGTTGGCGATCAGACTCGTGTCTGTACCTCTGTCAGTACAGCAGACCTTTCTTCCTCGTGTCACCTGCGCAAACTGCAGCTGAAGAAATCCTCTGTGGACTGTTTATGAGCGCCAGGTCATTTTCAAGCTCCCTTGAAAACTCTCTGTCCCCCTAAACAGGCGTACTTCACACTTTAAGAAGCTTTGTTAGCTGTCTGAAGTCTTTAATAGAGTCTTTTTGGATGATTTAAATCTCAGATGGAGCTCAAACTTGTCTCTGTCCTCTGTCTGTCCAACAGAGCTCACTCCTCTGTATTGTGTGTGGTGCAGCGGTTAGCGCTCTGGCCTCATAGTAAGAAGGTGCTGGGTTCGACTCCCGGGCCACACGGGGCTTTTCTATGTGGAGTTTGCATGTTCTCCCCTGTCTGCGTAGGTTTCCTCCTACAACTAAAACATGTCCATTAATGCTCCCCTGACCCTTTCCCCAGGGCTCCCCTGCAAAAGAGATCTGAATCTCAGTGGCACTTCCCTGGTTAAATAAAAGTCAATTAAATAAATTAAATTAAATTAATTCAAAGTGCTAGCAGCAACGGAACAGTTCCTTTGTTTTAATCCAATCCACTTTATTTCTATAGAACATTTACAAACAGTTGTGTCCAAAGTGCTGTTGTGGACTGTTTATGAAAGCGAGGAGGAGAGAAAGCAGTCGCAGCTCGGGCCGCTTTCATTCATGTTTCTGGAATAAAACATGTGACCTGCGTTAACGCTGACAAAATAATTAATCGCGATTTAGCTTGTTGTGCCCAGCTCTAATATATACCATTGATCTCCTCTCTCCTGGCGTTCACCAGTGCCCTCATGGACATGTTTAGGTGCCTTCTCCTCGTGGTGAGACTATGGCCTCTATCTTGTGAAAGCGGCGCAAAACGTGACGCTGGCAAAAGTGCCAAAAGTCGCGCAGGCGCTTTTTGAAAAACTAGGCGCAATCGAAGTCTAAAAGGCGGAACTAGTTGGGGCTGATCAGAATAGGGTGGAGCTAAGCTGCCTGCAGGTGGAGCTTCGTGAGTTTGAGGATGAGTTCTGGCCGAAAGCCTACAATATTTGCTGTTTTATAGTTTTTATAGTTTACTATTATAACTTGTATTAAAAAACCTTTTGCGCGTGACTAAGGAATGACGACATCATTCATCACACCGGGAACAAGGAGCAAGTTGGCCCGTAAGCAAATGCGTTTGGAGGACTGTGTTTACTTGGAGCGCTTTAAGCAGAAACACGGACCCAGAGACAGAGCGACAGCAGTCTGACAGAACTTTAGGACACGCTCTGGACAGCGGTCATTGTTTGGATTTATTAAATTTTCTTCAGTGAGGACAGTTACCAACGCTTGACATGGATGTGCTGCTTTCTGACACAAGGTAAGTGTAGTATTTGCATGCTTGTGTTTAAACGTGGTTTTACTGGTAAATAAATGTGATCAGAAAGTGCAGCTATAACCTCTTGAAATACATAAGAAAGGCTTCTTCTTAAACACAGAAATACATTGTGAGACCTGCCGCAGTTAGTCCTGGGTCCTGGTCTAGACCTGGCTCTGGGTGAGTCCGGTCTGTCTGATTGTGGTTCTGTGCCTGCGTCAGCTCCTCCGCAGACTCCACAACCCGCTCATGACACGAACAAAGCCAACCGTAATGAACATTTTACATCTTGTTTTTGCTTGTCTTTATAATAAAACGGAGCGCCTGTACACGGTTCACGCAGCAGACGAAGCGGCAGCGATCTCCGCGACTCGCGCTAGATTCATTATTGTGTTGCTTTTGGTTTAGTTATTTTGCTGTTCTGTAACTACGCGGTTACTGAACGGATTTCAAAAAAATAAAAACTGACATAGAGGTGATAATTTACTCTGTTGATATCTCCATACGGCCAATCCGAGTTGTGGCCTAGTTTTTGGCAAAACACATTTAGGAAAACTC